>VZTM01016039.1:3074-13184 GCA_013400555.1 Jacana jacana | reverse complement strand
AAGAAGAATGAGGTGGGGGGGGGCGAATTAGAAGGGCCAAAACTCAAGCCAAACTTAACTTGGCCACTACAGTTAAAGATAAAAAGAAAAGATTCTTTCAGTATATCAACCAAAAAAGGAAGACTAGGGAAAATATATGCCCACTAACAAATGAGGTAAATGCCTTAGTGGAAGAAGACACAGAGAAGGAGGAGTTACTGAATGCCTTTTTTGCTTTGGTCTTCACTGTTAAAGCTGTCCTTCAAGAATGTAAGGTCCTGGATACAAGGGGAAAGGTCTGGAGATAGATTTTACCTCTGTAGAGAAGGACTGGGTTAGACACCATTTGGCCAAACTGGACATCCATAAATCCATGGGCCCTGATGGGATGCACCCATGAGTGCTGAGAGAACTGGCAGATGTTATTGCTAGCCCACCCTCCATCATCTTTGAAAGGTCATGGAGAACAGGAGAAGTGCCTGAGGCTGAGGAAGGCAAATATCACTCCAGTCTTCGAAAAAGACAAGAAGGATCCAGGGAATTACAGGTCATTTAGTCTCACCTCTGTCCCTGGGATGATAATGGATCGATTTGTTCTAGATGTCATCTCCAATCATGTTGAAGAGCAGGGAGGTACTGGAAGGGGTAAACACAGATTTACCAAGGGTAAATCATGCTTGACCAATCTGATGGCCTTCTATAATGGTATAACTGGATGGCTGAATGGAGAGCCACAGTTGTCATTTACTTTGACTTCAGCAAGGCTTTTAATACTATTTCCCATAACATCCTCATTAGGAAACTGAGGAACTGTGGGCTTGATGAGGGATCAGTGAGGTGGATCGAGAGCTGGTTGTGTGACAGAACTCAGGTTGTTGTAGTTAATGGACCAGGGTCATGTTGGAGGCCTGTAACCAGTGGTGTCCCCCTAGGGTCAATACATAGTCCAGTCTTGTTCAGTATATTTGTCAACGACCTGGACAAGGGGACACAGTGTATCCTCAGCATGTTCACTGATGATACTGAACTGGGAGATCTATCTGACACTCCAGAGGGCTGTGCTGACATCCAGCATGACCTGGACAGGCTGGAGAGCTGGGCAGAGAAGAACCTAATGAGGTTCAACAAGGGCAAGTGTAGGGTTCTGCACTTGGGGAGGAGGGATGCCAGACACCAATATAGGTTAGGAGTAGATGTGCTGGAAAGCATTTCTGAGAAGAAGGATATGGAGGTCCTGGTAGATAAGAAACTATCCATAAGCCAACATTTTGCCCTTGTTGCCAAGAGGGCCGATGGAATCCTGGGGTGCATAGGGAAGTGTGGCCAGTAGGTTGAGGGAGATCATTATTTTGTTCTACTCCACACAACTGGAATAGTGCATCCAGTTCAGGGCTCCTCCATTCAAGAGAGACTGGGAGCTACTGGCGAGAGTCCAGCATAGGGCAACAAAGATGATTCAGGGATTGGAGCATCTCCCTGATGAGGAAAGGCTGAGGGGACTGGGACTCTAGCCTGGAGAAGAGAAGATTGAGGGGAGACCTTATTAATGCTTATAGGTATCTGAAGGGTGGGTTAAAGGATGATGGAGCCTGACTCTTTCCACTGGTTCCCAGTGACAGGACGATGGGCAATGGGTACAAGCTGCAACACCGGAAGTTCCATTCAAATATGAGAAAAAGCTTCTATCTGGTGAGGGTGACATCACATTGGAACCTGGCAGCCCAGGGAAGTTGTGGAGTCCCCTTCTCTGGAGATTTTCAGGACCCATCTGGATGCAATCCTGAGTAATGTGCAATCCTGCTTTAGCAGGGGAGTTGGGGTAGATGATCTCTGGAGGTCCCTTCCAACTCTGATGATTCTGTGATTCCATGATTCTGTACATGTTGCTGGGGTGAGACATATCCTATTGCACAGGTGTGACTCAGACGTACTGTCTGTTTCAGATTTGCGTGGATGTTATTAATTCATAAATAAGAGCAATTCTGTTAAATAATGAAGACGATTGGACTTGAGGGAAAGTAAAAACTGGACCATTAAGAAAGCAGGTGGTTTCAAAAGGCCTGGACAGGAGGTAAGGTCTCATGTCTTGGTGCAAATCATCAGGAACTGGATACTTCATATCTTAGCATGGTACAACAAAAAGGGTTCGTTGATCAGTAAGGAGGGACTAGCTTCCTTGTTGATAAAGGTTTGAGATTTTCTAAACACATCAAATGGAAAGGCTGAAAAAACTTTTTTTATGGTCAGTGAAGGCTGTAGCTAACCGAGACATCCCTACAAGGCAGATATAAAATCCATATTCTTTCCACGGTTTTTACATTAGCAGATTTAATACATATCAATAGATATAGATGACGGGAACCTGGCAATACCTTTTAGCCAATCTATCATGCCAAGTGTGCTGCTTTTATAACCCATCAAGCAGCAAATAAGGAATAATGTTTGAAGCAAGGACCATCTCTCAAACCTCAAAAGAATTCCCAAACACTCAATTTCGGGTTTAAATGGGGAGATGGGGGAGGCAATGGTGATGCCGTTACACACAAACTATCACTGCCTATGGTAGAGCACATAAAGAACCTTTGCAAATATACTAATCCTCCTTGAGAGACATGAACATAAAACCTAAAATGCATTCCATATGTACTAGTGTCCTGTTGCTGCTCTAGTTTCAGCTGAAAGCATAAAACTTAGCAACCTTTATATTGATGCTAAACATATTGCGTCACTCCTAACATTGATATGTTTTATGCTAATACAATTAAACTTAGTTTAACAGAATCCTGGTAAGATAAACACCATTGCTGTCATGATAAACATCACAGCTATGCGTCTCTCAACAGTAAAATGGAAGAAAGACATGTTATCCAAACCGATTTGAAGAGGCTTTCTGTCTGCCATGCTCTGAGATCTTCCTCTCTATTGTTTTTCCTGATCAGCGTGGTGCCGAGACAAATGTTGTTGCTCAGCATGTGAAAGCCATCACAGCTAATATTGTGTACCTTCTACACTGAGTAACGATTACCAACTAAAAAAATCCCACTCAGACCCTTCAGCTAGATAAAAAAATGTGGTTGAAGTATGCCTTCAAATTACACTTACATCTTGAAAGCTACCTCTACAAAACATAGGCTGGTGCTAAATGATAAGAAGTCTTTTTATCCCTAAGGCAGCTATGTTCAGGGCTTTTTGTAAAGGACTAAAACTGCTATATATGAGGAACAACTGATTGCTATTATGTTCTTCCAAACACTTCCCCAAAATTTTTTCTAGGTAGGTAGTGCCCTTAGCAATAAAAGGTTGCACTTGGGACTTTCTGATTCACGGGCTGAGGCAGCACTGTGAGCAGATGAGGAAAGTGATCTGGTGTATTTTGGGCAAACCAAATCAGCATCACAGAGGAACAGGCAAGAGCATGCAGCTAGGGAAGGGCTGGCTGAGAGGCAGCAGTATCATAACAACCTGCTCACTTAGAATCATAGAATCATAGAACGGTTAGGGTTGGAAGGGACCGTAAAGATCACCAAGTTCCAACCCCTCTGCCACGGGCAGGGACACCTCCCACTAAAGCAAGTTGCTCAAAGCACCATCCAGCCTGGCCTTGAACACTCCAGGGATGGAGCATCTACAACTTCTCTGGGCAACCTGTTCCAGTGCCTCACCACCCTCACAGTAAAGAATTTATTTCTGGTATCTAATCTAAATCTCCCCTCTTCCAATTTAAAACTGTTACACCCTGTTCTGTCACTACACTTCTTGACAAAGAGTCCCTCTCCAGCTCTCATGCAGGCTCCCTTCAGATACTGGAAAGCTGCTATAACGTCTATATACACCTATATAGAAGATCTCGCCTTCCGTTTCATGTCTAATGCCCATGCCCTTTCAAAGGACTGCTGGATACATTTTTACAGTGTCTTGATCAGAGCATTTTGATCTGTCTAACAGCAAAGTCTAACCATCTTCACCAGAACCCAGAGACAAAGATACATTTCAGGTATGTTCAACCTTTGTGTTGAAAGCGGGTAGAAAAGGATGAGTGAAGCGACCAACTCTGACCTCAAATGTTTCCAACCCACTACCAAAGTTCCTATAGCCAGGGCAGGGGAGCAGTAATGTAGGAGGAAGCAATCTGGCAGCCAGAAAGAATGTCTAATAGTGGGCAATAAAGGTTTTTTTTTCCACTAAATTCCATTGTCTACTTCATAACATTGAGGTCATGCAGCAACATGAATTAACAAGATGATGGCTCCCCAGGAAACCAGAAGAATGGTAAGAAATGTCATATTTCTCACTGAAATGTGAAAAATGTCTTGTGTGAAGGAGTTATGGGTAGAATTTACTCATAACTGGGATCTGGACCAGAATCCACTTGTGTAACCATGGTCAAACACCCTGTTAAGGCACAAAACTGTTGTCCCCCACAGACTACTCTCGCGACCCTGGTAAAATGCTGCCAGCCCTTTCAGTTCCCTGAACTATGATGTGGGGCACCACTATTGCTGACAGCAGGAGGTGTTGTCACTAAGTATAGGTCAAAGAAAAGCAGGTGGACAAGATTTCATATGACACTTGAGACTATCTGAAATAGAGAAGGATTTACATGTTTGGTTAATTAAGTAATGTTGCTGCATCATGCCTACTGCATAAGTAGGTCCCTATATTTTGAGTCCTAAAAATCCATTGTCAGGCATTCCTGTTCCCTTCCACTGTACTCAGCCATGGTTACTAAGAGTGTCATGTAAAGCTGGGAAGCTTTACATGTCCAGAACAGGGTAAAAAACAATAAATCTGTTTGCATAACTTGTCCCTGGGGAATCTTTCGGTGTGGCTTTCCAGCTTCAGATCTTTTATTTTCTCTTCTTTTCAGGAGACCTCACCTGGAGCATTTTAGGAGTTAAAAGTCCAAAGCAACATCATACCTTTTAAAAGGAGGGATGGCTATAAATGAAGTCACAATGACCTCTTCCTCTGGCTGGGAGAGAGTCAAAGGAGCATATTTCAGTGTTTGCATTAGCAAACACCGAAAGTGATTGAGAGGTTTAAAGGATGCAGCCCCCTCTCTCTCCTCATTACTCCCCATGGATAGATCTCTCGGATCTCATGCCTTCTGTGCAAGGATCACCTGCCTGCCTCACGTCTCCAAATTTTTTCCATCCTGGCAGTTCTCAAGCCTCACCACTGAGGCCCCATCCACTCACCATGTCTTTACCCTCATGGTTGTCTACCAGAGCCTTGATCTGCTGAAGAGGTTTCCTGTGAGGCTGAGGAAGGAAGGAGCGGATAACCGCAGCCTGATGGTGTGCATCCCTCTCCAGCTGTACAACCTGCCACAGATTCCTTACTACTATGTATCCCATAGGGAGAGAGGGTTACTCCTGTGTTTCCCCAGCCTGGGTGGCATGGTCATGACCACAGCTTTGCAGGAATTTTAGTCAGAGTAAATAGGCACCAACCTAATTTCACTGGAGTTTTATGGGCTGCCTTGGAAGGCCAAGCCTCGGGCACTGGTCTTGTTACAATGGTGCATTACATTAATTAGCAAAATAAATTGCCAGACAGCAATTCATATGCTTATTATATATGTCATGGGCCTTTTTTTTTAATTTTTCTTCTGAGATACTGTTTTCTCCTGGATGCTTTTCTATGTGGGATGTATTTCTCACATAAACTAATTCCTACATATTCACCCTTATGGAAATACAATTTAGAGATTTCTTTAGTAAGCAATTTGAAAACCTAGGTCTACCTCAAAAGATGACATAGCATCTCTGTTTGTAATGTAAGCCTGCTCAAGAATTGTGCTGTTATTTTTATACAGGTCATTAGGAGCTGACAGAGGATATAAAAGATAGCTTAGGTTGCAACAGACAAATCTTGCTAATGATAACTTGCTGGCCTTTACATGGGGTTCAGCCACTTCCTGGGCACCCTGAAAACTGAGGAGCTTTGCTAGGAAGAGAGCTCCTCAGCAGTAAGTGGTGGCCATCCACTGTGACTGCCTGGCCTCATCCTCTTCCTGATCTCAAGCAGAGGTACCTGAAATACTGGCAGTGAAGATAACTGATGGGTGGTTTACACCTCCAGATTATCTCTTATAGCAAGGTCCAGCTCCATAATTTATTTTTGAAGTGCCAGGACCCCATTCCTAGGGACAGAATAGGGGACAGGAGGAACATGGGACATCTCCACCACATTCACATTTCCTGAACAAAAACCTGCTTCAAGATGACACAAGGCAGACAGGAGGTTTCAGGAAACATTTGGAAGGAGTTAGGCAAGATGTGAGAAATCTCATTAAGGAAGTTCTCTTCCTTCTTTATACATCTCTTCCACCTTTACACATATATTGTGGGGGAAGACTGGAAGGAAGGCAGTGTGTATTTAAAACATCTTTGGCTGCACATAAACTAGCTACTGTAAAACCTTTCAAATGAGTACCAAGGTGCCAGGAAACAGGACAGGATCCCCTTGATTGCTCCAGGAAAAGCTACTTGTCTTTTCCTCGAGCTACTTGTCTTTTCCTCATCTCGTCTGACTCCTTCCTGTCTGAAAA
The DNA here is from genome assembly GCA_013400555.1 of Jacana jacana. Lineage (NCBI taxonomy): Eukaryota > Metazoa > Chordata > Aves > Charadriiformes > Jacanidae > Jacana > Jacana jacana. The sequence goes on along the minus strand of VZTM01016039.1, from coordinate 6,652 downwards.
GTGGTGTTAAAATTATTAATCTTCTTTCTGATCAGAGTGCCAGAAACTAAAACATCAAGAGGCAGGTAGTCTTTTTGCAGTTCCTTACACAAAAAATAAACTCACTGGCACAACTGATGCAGAGCCACAGACTGTAGAAAACGCAACATGCCAATTAAGATGCATCTCAGCTCCTGTTCTGCAGCCCCTGTGCCAAACAAGAACACTCCTACAGTGTGTGACTGTCATCTATGGACTGCCAAGGTGTTAATAGTCTCAGGCACCCAGCATGAGATTGCATTGCATGAGCATGAGACTTCCCTTCAGTGCCCCTCTCACCAAATCATTACCCAAACTGAACAAATTAGACAGGGGCTGGGTTATGGGAAACTCTTGTGGGATTGCTTTTTTCAAGTGGGTTCCTGGAAGAGAGACATCTGTAGAGAGAGGTTTTGCCCTAAGTGAACGGTTCCAGTGCAAGGAGACACTGCCAGAGGGATGAGCCTTATCTCAGGAACCAGGTCCCAGCATTAACAAGCTGCAAATATGTCTCGTCAGCTCTTCCCTGGGCAAATCAGAGAGGAGGCTGGGAACAGGTCCAGACACAGGCAGGTAAAAAGGTGTGTTACAGCTTTGTATCCTTGTATCCATTTTGCAAATCTAGTAAGTAGTTTCTTAACTTTGTCTTATAGCGGGCTAAAACTCGTTTTACTTTTGACCCAGATCTTGCCTGCTGTGCAGACTGATTTCAGGGTGATACAGCAACTTTGGAGGTGCTCTGCTCTCCAGGGAGTAACAAGTGATGTTCTTTAGGGCTGCTGACACCCAAGCCACAGGTGGAAGTCTCCCAGGAGCATGTGTGAGACAGTGCAAACACAGAGGGTGGTATGCAGCAGGGTGCTGAGAGACAGCCTAGGGCATGAGGATTGATTCTTCCTAATCACTCACTGTTCCTGCAAAAGAGTTCTTCAGGAGCTGCCTGCTTACCTCTCCTTCCACGTGTGCCATTTCAAACATTTTTTTGGTAAAAATCTGCCTAGCTGTTGCTTATAAATTGCTACAGATTCACATAGTAATCCCAGTGGATGCTTCTTTCATAGTCTGTATGAAGAGCCTTGCACAATTTGCTCAGGAATAGGCAAGTTGACACAGCTCCACAAATCCCACAGTGTCATTACCTGACCAACCTGTGCCCAGTTCAACACCATGGTTCTATGTCACAGAATTATAGAATATCTCAAGTTGTAAGGGACCCATAAGGATAATGGAATCCAAGACCTTGCTCATTGCAAAAAACTACCTAAAACTAACTCATATGACTAAGAGCTTGTCCAGACACTCCTCGAAGTCTTAGAGACTGGGTGCCATTAGATGCTCCTTGGGGAGTCTTTTCCAATGACCTATCACCCTCTTTCTCCACCACCCAGTGAAGAAAGGTCAAGCAGGTACAAAGGACTTCTCAGTCTCCAGTTGCTCTTGCAGGACTCCAAGGCTTCCTCAGCATTGACCCAAGGCTCTGGAGAAGAGGTGCAGGGTATATTGAGGGGCTCTGGGACCCACATGCGCACAGGAAAGATGCAATCAAGGTTTACAGACCTCTCCATGAGTGTGAAAGAAACTATGTGATCTCTCAGAATCACAGAATCTTCGTGGTTGGAAAGGATCTGTGAGGTCATTGATTCCAACCATACACACACAAAAAATTCCCCACAATCTCAGCCACTAGAGCATGCCCTGAAGTGCCATATCTACGCGTTTCTTAAATACCTTCAGGGATGGTGACTCAGCCACCTCCCTGGGCAGGCTGTTCCAGTGCCTGACCACTCTGTCAGGAAAGTTATTCTTCCTAATCCCTAATCTGAACCTCCCCTGCAGCAACTTCAGACCATTTCATCTGGCCTTGTCATTATTCATTCGGGAGAAGAGACCAACACCCGCTTCTCTACAACCTCCTTTCAGGCAGTTGTAGAGGGCAATGAGATCTCCCCTCAGCCTTGTTCCCTCTTGTCCAAGCTAAACATGCCCACTTCCCTAACATGCCTCTCCTCACAGGACTTGTTCTCTAGACCCCTCACCAGCTTGGTAGCTCTCCTCTGGACATGCTCCAGCACTTCAGTGTCCTTCTTGTTGTGAGGGGCCCAGAACTGAACACAGTACTCGAGGAGAGGCCTCACCAGTGCTGAGTACAAAGGCACGATCACTTCCCTACTCCTGCTGGCCACACTATTCCTGATACAGGGCTTGATGCTGTTGGCCTTCTTGGCCACCTGGGCACACTGCTAGCTCATGTTTAGCCAGCTGTCCACCAGCACCCCCAGGACCTTTTCCGCTGGGCAGCTTTCCAGCCACTCATTCCCAAGTCTGTAGTGTTGTTTGGGGTTGTGACCTCTCCATGATCAAAGATATAAAGTGTTATTTTGGTAACAGAGTAGCTAGAGGGACAAAATCAAGTTCTGTTCAGGAGAAAAACCAAAAGTGGCTTGTCATCTATTCACAAGCAACCTCTGACACATCAATATTACAGGAGAAAATTTCTTTAATATTCCCATTACTGGGTTTATTAAAGCTATACAGTTTTAATATAATAGCCTTTAGAGAGAGAGAAACTTACACAGACCTCAAACACAGACGAAATCAGTGACAATTACATTGACATAGCAATGATTGTCTAACTCTGCAAGGGTGGCAAGGTCATGTGTTAGTTAGCTGTTACTCAAACAACTGATGATGCTTACCATGTGTAATCATCAGGGGACTGCAGGTGCCAGGTCTTGTAACATAGACATCACCACTCAGTGTGACTTCTCTAATCTTCTTGTCTTTGTATTGTTGGTCTCCACTTCAAATGCTTATACTTTTAATTTTGATCTAAGGTTTCCAGGATTACTGTGCTACTTCATCCCATAAATACCCTTTGTTTCTGTTGGGAACAAAGGCATTTTAATAGACCAACAGATATGAGTGTATTGAATAATCTCTAACTGTTAGTTCACATCTGTAGAATGGCTGGGCTGAGGGCTGCCAGTCTTTGGCAAGGAATGCAGTGATAACCAGCAGTTGCTTCTTCCAGTCTGATAAATACAGGGGCCACGGACAGATTCAGGGGTGGATTATTTTGGCTTGATCACCATCTGTGCTGCCTCAGGCAGAACATCTGAATTGACCAGGTAGAAAACAGGACTGCAACATTCCTTCCTTGGAATATAAGACTAAAATAATGGCAGAATGGGCCTTTCGCTTGTGGCATCTCAGAGCAATTTTTTTTTTTTTTAAACTTTCTTTCCATTCCTGCTCCAAGTCAGGAAGTGAAGAGGCGTGTCAAAACAAAGCAATTACAGAAAGGTTAACCAACACCTCTACCCCCCTTTCCCTCCACCACAACCATGATACATTCAGTGGTGCAGACCAAACCAGACGGGCCCCTCACTGCCTTTTCCTGGACAATTCAACTTCACTGGTGGGGGGAGAAGGCATTTGATCATTCCCTAAGTGGTGTAAGAGAGTCACCTTCTGTGCTGTTAAAGCAAACAGGGCAACATGCTACAGCTTCGTGAGCTGCTGACATGGAGGGTGAGATTCTGGGTTACTCTGCTCCGTTT
>VZTM01016038.1:109537-150631 GCA_013400555.1 Jacana jacana | reverse complement strand
TTCAGTGATTCTATGATATTTTGTCTAAGCCTCCAGAAGCTCAGAAAGATGCTTTCTGTCATTCTTTTGAAATACAAAGAATGCAAGTGACAAACTGGCAGTTTATGTTATGGAGATTTCCAAATAGATTTTGAAACTATGGCACCTTCTTTAGTGTTTGCTTGGCTCCTGCTGGCCATTGCAGGACAGGGGACTGGCCCAGCCTTCTGCCTGAGCCAAGACAGCCAGTCTCCTATTTATGTTACCAAATACATCTCTTTATGCACAGCCAATATGAAATGTAATGAGTACAGTTGGAAATGCATCCATTAAGACCTACATAGACAAATCTTTGAGGTGTATAAATTGGTCCAGCTCCACCTAGTCTGTGACTTTACAGCCATTAAGATCCCCTCAGAGTACTTGATTCTCCCCCAAGAACAGCGCAGCACAGGCACACGGTTTCTGTATGATACGGACAGAAAAGCTGATTTTTCTGAGGTGTCTGTTTTTATGACTTACCAGCCCTAAACATGAAATATGTAATTGAAGTCATCGCATTTCATGAGAGCAGAGCATGAAACATTCGGGCAGAATTGAAGAAGCATAAAATGATTAATTTAAAACAACAAATCAAATTTCCGTTGTGTTTTGTGAGAAAGCCTATGTGAAGTGTTTCCAATGGAACGTGGATACAGATGAAGTTCAGATGTAGGCATATTTTGTTAGGAACGTGAGACTTGGCCCTTATTTGCTAAGGTTTGTGAAAAGGATTCCAGCTGAGTCAACATAAGCCAGTCTGTGGCTTTTCAAAAGAGAAAACAGGTGGAAATACACCTTGAAAAGTGTTGTCCTGATAATTCATTACCCAGAGTTAAAGTCCAGAGAGATAAGATTATGTGAACTGGGTGTAAGGAAAATATTGATTAGTATTAGGGCAACCTGACAATTTGATCCAACCTCTTTCCTGTGTGATAGTGACTGAGCTGTGCAGATGTTAAAATCTCCATTTGAAATAATATACACTTCTCTTTTGATTTGGGGTAGAGTTGCAATTGGATGGGAGACTTCTGGAAATTTAAAAGTAACCAGTGTCATGTATGGTTTCATGAGATTAAGACACCCCCCCCAAAAAAAAAAAAGAAAGAAAAGAAAAGGAAAGTATGCTTCTTATAAGAACAGCAAATTTTATGAGAATTTTGCATATTTGGGTTCAAAACTCTAAAAAAGTATGAACGGCTAGCATTTTTAAACATCCAGTCTAAATATCTCCCTGAAATGACTGCTGTACACCACAGTAGTGAACAAATCTAAAGTGTTCCAAGAAATGATGGCAGCAACAGTTTTTGGACCTTGGCATTAGGTTCAAAAATGAGATTTGTAGGAAGCTATTGGAGGAAAACTGGGAGATCAAAAGGTGTGAGGCAGAGAGACCTCTCCGGGCAGTGGCCCACTCAGGCTGGAGCAAACATCAAGGAGGCCAAAAAGACCAGACCAGTAACGTCTGGAGGCAGCACCCAATGTTGTAAGACTTCAACATCTCTTCCTTTCACTTAATTTCTTAGGCCTTTGTTATTCTGATACTTGCAGACAAATACCTTCCCTAAGCATTATTGACAGACCTCATATTCTTTTAAGAGGTAAATATGTTTTATCTGTGTAATATTTTGTTTTCTGACAGATAAATTAGCTGGTATATTGCTTAAATTTAACTCCTTGGATATAAATAACAAGTTTGGAATGGACAGGTAGACATTGAGCATGTCCAGATGGTGCACATCATTCCAGATGGAGGAAGGGAACACGCTCAGATGAACTATTTTTCTTCCCTTCTATTTACATAAAGAAATAACATTTTATTTTCCAACTTTCACCTTTATTAAAAAGAAAAAAATCACGTTACAGGCATTAAAGTAGATTTGTGCTTCATTCCAAACCAGGCTAAAAGAGTACTTGTGATGTACTTTAATAATTTTAGAAGCTTTGGTCTCCGGTACTCTGAAACCTTGTTCCGTGTGATAGTTATCTAAAACAGGCTTCAGCAGAAACAGATGTCTCTGCGTGGAAGGCATAGGATTTCTTCAGAATAAAAGATACAGAAACCAAGAGGAAACATATTTTCTCGATGCACGTTTTCTACTCTTGGCCTGCTGGACTGGGCTAGTATGATTGCCAGACCTGCCTCCTTTGAAATAGGAGATATGGAATAAAATGCCCGTGGTGGGAAAACACTGGAGGGTGACATCAAATACAGCCTGATGTATACACCTTTGCATTTCCATGCAAAATTGAATAACACAGGCAATTCTATGGCTTTGCTGTGCAAATACGCTACGTTTTAACGGTGCCCATTTGGAAATGTGTAAATATGTGCTCAACAGAAAAAAAAAGAGAAGGTACAACTCTGGGTAAATCAAAAAGAAAAAAGAAAAAAATCAGTTAATAAAGGCCAAGGAAGAGGTTAATTGGGAAATAATGCTTCACAGGTGTTTGAATTTCTATTCAGGATCAGTTGGGAAAAGAGAAAAGGGCTTAGTGACACGAAGCTTGCAACGATGAAGGGAAGGAACGCGGTGACATGTTTGCATTTTTTGAAGTACTCCATAGTTGAGTAGCGTTCCCTTTGGCTCTGTTTAAATTTAGCAGAGAGAAGCCCAAAGCAGTTGGACACAGAGAACATACTACATTATGACCAAAAGGTTAAAATTAGGAACAGAAGAGAATTTATTCCACTTGGGGAACACACAAGAGATTTGGTGGAACTAACACAAAACATGGATGGCCAGTGACTGCTACATGAAGGTGCCAGAAAGCAATGGCATCGTGAGTGGCTACCTCTCAGGACTAGCTATTGATGGAAGGTGGCAGCAAGCAAAGCCAAGAACGTTTTGGCCTAAGAATTTAAAAAAATCATGTCATAAGCTGGGAGGTGGAAAGGCAACTTCGTACAGCACCGAGGTCGCATCTGGAATGCTCCACAGCTCCCAGCATCTCGCTACTGGAAACACACCAGCAAACTGGATACAGTTCAAGGAAGGATCACAAAAATAATATTGGATTCAGGAGAAAAGTTTAAAATAGCTGGATAGAGCATAACTCCGTTAAAGCACAGACAATTGAGACAGACATGCAAACTGCAAAGTGTTTAAGGATGTTTTCTTCAATTATGTGTGGCCATGAACAACAACAGGAAAGGAAAATTTGGGTTGTTTGTAGAAAAATTATTTCAAGAATAAGATGTAATTGGTGCATGGAAACCATATGAGGACAGTCTAATACACTTAAACCAACAAAACAATTACTAACTGTAGAAAACAAATCCATAATTGCAGAAGGATTAAGTGGACATAACAAATCTTTTCTTTTTGGTCCTTCTGACTTTATGACACTTTTACTTGTCTCTGAAAAGGACATCTTGGCATTGCTCAAGAAAGTAAGATGTCTCAGTGGTTGCTCCTTTTGTTTTAACCTAGGGCTGTCTTCTTAAAGCTGTGATTAGCTGTTCAGAAAGAGAGATCAGCTGTTCTTTCCTAAGTTTTTACATTAATGCTTCCCTGGATGATGCTTATGTTGAGAGCACAGAGTAGGGACCAGGAGAACACAATGAGGACGGAGCCTGGCTGATGTCCACAGTAAACATCTAAGAATATCAAAAGAGGGAAACGTTTTATCAAGGTTTGGAAGCCAGAAGCTCTGTACCTTTAAGCATATAATCTATAGCACATACTATAGCCCTTTTCCTTCTGGGAACTCTACAGATCCTGGGGGATCAGAGTCATCCAGAATTGTCTTTCAGGCAGGTCAGTGCCTCTTCTGGCACTGTGGTCCATGATCACCCTTCATCGTGCTGCTCTTGTAAAGAAGATTCTTCAGTTGTTGCCTGACTTGGAGAGTGAGAAAATGAGTTCTCAAGGAGTAAGAGGCAGGGCAAAATATATGATATTTCCTGTTGTGATACCCAGTGCCATTCTTGGACTGACACGCATCTCTGCTAATTTATTTAGTGCTCTCCTCCCTCTTTGTGGGTATCTTCTGCCTTACAGATTAATTATGGTGTGGCTTGAGATAAAGGGGGGTGTTGAGATATCTGGATAAGGGAGGGTGTTTGACACCGAAGATTAATCAGTATTTACCCGTACCTGCTACAGCTGCTGTGTAAATTTGAACTATTCTTAACATTAACTGACCACACCTGAATTATGAGAGTGACTTTTAAGGAAGTTTATCAGACTTGTTTGCCAGATACTGGCAGGTAGAGATGCTCAATGTAAAAGTATCTAAATTTAGGCCAACTGAAGTATTCTGAATTGCTGTTGCAATGAATGGTTAAGTGTGCATTTTTGCAACTGTTTGTGAGGTGTTCCTTATGGAATATGGGATACTTAAGCTTTCTGTCCTTTTTCTCTTGTTTTCCCCATGTTCTTGGTCTCTCACACAATGCTTGAGCTGTGCAGCAGCTCTGCTCTATAGTGCTCCTCAGACCAGTGATCCATTGATCATCTGAGCAAGGGACATCAGAGGGTTCTCTGTGGCTCCCTGTGGCCAAGGGCCTGGGTTTGGAAATCATGGCAGGGTGGATGCAACACCTGATTGGTTTCTTTATGCAGTTACTTCTAGAATAAAGATTAGTTTTCTTGCAAGGGAAATCCTGACACTGCAGCTAGTTTGAAAACCTATATAAAAATTGAAGGTAAACTATATACAGCACCTTTTTACATGTCAGCTTTGGTCTACCTGTATTTTGTCATGTACAAGCATCTAAGAATAGATATTAATATTTTGTGGAACATATTTTAAAACAATAAATCTGCTCACTCTAAAGCATTAAATTATTTTAGCTTGAATTTATCCCTTGTTTTGATAGTATGAGGAGAAATTCTGAATTTCTGCTCCCACGGACAGAGGTAGAATAGGTCTACATTTTTTATAACCCCTACATTTGTGTCAGAAAATGCAGGAAGGATCTGTGGTGGTAAATCACAAAGACTAGAACTCACACATTGATTTAGAATTGGGTTACAAGGTCAAGTGGGATAAGATTGTAAAAATGCATTTTATCTTTTGTTGAATATGGGGGAGTCATGAAGCAGTATTTATAGAAAGTATTGCCTCTATGTCTCAGCAGTGCAGTATATTTCCTCCTAAATTCCCAGGTTAAAACATTTTTTCTAATCTCATGCAGAGAGAAAAAAAAAGAAGAAAAGTAACATTTATTATTTGTAGTCCTGCAGCATAATTAGCTAAATTTTGCCTTCTCCAATTTTGCATTTGCCTGATTTTAAGCTATCTGTGGAAGTTCTCTGGCACTAACTGTACCGGTGTGGTCAGGTAAAAGAGGTGAGAATAATCCAAAGAGGAGACATCACTCCTCAAGTGTTATAATCATTTAACTGAAACATTCTTCCAAGATTCCACTTCTCAAAGTGTTGCTAATAAACATTTACTGACAGTATTCAAAAATGTATCAATAAAACACACTAAAGGCATAATTTTAGCTCCTCTCTGAGATAAAATTATTGGGTGATGGGCTGTTGCTAGAAGACTTGTGGCCTCAAGCCCCAGTTCACAGGGGCAATAAAGGATAACGAATGGCAGATAGATATGAGGTAAGCACTGAAGTCTCAGTTAGCCCATATATTAAGTGCTGGAAACTATAGTTTGTCTTGAAGGTTGTTTTGAGGAACTTCTTAATGGCTGCCAAAGCACTGATTCATCCTCTGAATCTGTAATGCAATATATCTACTCATTTTTTCCATGTCCTTTGGAGATACTAAGTGATCAAGCATTCCATAACCAATTGTACAAGGTAGAGATGGCTATTCTTCGTGCTGCTTTGTGAGTTTGTGAGATTTTAGGGTTAAAAGGAGACAGGGCCGGCTGGAAACAGGGGCAGATGTGCCAGGACCATGAGGACATGCTCCCTCACTCCCTGGACACAGGGGATGGGTTGTCTGGTCTCCAGTGTGAGTTTTTCACAGGTGGGATGGATTCAATGGCCAGAAATGGTTCTGGTTGTTTTGAGAAGCCCTAAACAGTCTTCCCAGGGGTCTGGTGTTGGTACAGCTAGTCCAAGCCAGGAACCTTCACAGAGACAGGACCTGCAGTCTTCTGTGGCCGCAGGTTTGGCTGCTTGGCACAGCTGGCTCCATGCTCCACACGCTCGTCTGAAGGGAATTTGGTTTGGATTGGAGCTGCCCTGTGTGTTTCAGGAAGTTTCTTCTGCAGCAGATGATAGTATTGCTTTTTTATTTTTATTTTTTTTTTTTAGCAAGCATTGCAAAGGGTTAGATGTTCACTGCAAAGACACACGCTGACAGCATGGTCACCATGTGCATCCCTTGATTGCACAGCGCTGCCAAAACCTCCCGCTGGTCTGGTTTGCATTTGCATAACGAATTTAGCTCTGGGGCCAGAAGGCAACACAGGTCTGGCTTGCACAGATTTCTCCCAGCACATAGAATCATAGAACTGTCTGGGTTGGAAGGGACCTTTCAGATCATCCAGTTCAACCACCAACCCGACTCTGATAAAAACCATCACTAAACCACTCCTCTAAGCACTATGCCAACCAAGCTTCTAAATCCCTCCAGGGATGGTGCCTCCCTCAGTGCCCTGGGCAGCCTTTTCCAAGGCTTAGTAATCCTTTCAGTGATTTTCCCCTGTCTCCAATCTGACTCCCCCCCCCAGCTCAACTTGAGGCCATTTCCTCTGGTTCCATGACCTGTTCCTTGGGAGAAGAGACCGGCCCCCCCTGGCTACACCCTCCTTTCAGGGAGTTGGAGAGAGCCAGAAGGTCTCCCCTCAGCCTCCTTTTCTCTGTCATCACCCTAGCAAACCTGATGTGCACAGATGTAAAAGCCTGGATGCTCAAATGTCAGCAGCAAATGCTGTAACATCTTTCCTCAGATCCGCTCACTAACCGGTCTCAGCCAAAATCACTGGTTCTGGGACTGGGAAACATCACCGGGTTCCAGAAAGTTCAGGAGGAGCCATAGATCTCTTTCTGGAAGTTCAAACCTTCCACTGTGGGATTTTTGAATCCTTTCCAAGTTCTGATGACAAGTGTGGTGTGATATATACACACACAAGGAAACAACGCTATATGAGTCCCACACACCAGGTAGGTGCGTGNGCACAGATGTAAAAGCCTGGATGCTCAAATGTCAGCAGCAAATGCTGTAACATCTTTCCTCAGATCCACTCACTAACCGGTCTCAGCCAAAATCACTGGTTCTGGGACTGGGAAACATCACCGGGCTCCAGAAAGTTCAGGAGGAGCCATAGATCTCTTTCTGGAAGTTCAAACCTTCCACTGTGGGATTTTTGAATCCTTTCCAAGTTCTGATGACAAGTGTGGTGTGATATATACACACACAAGGAAACAACGCTATATGAATCCCACACACCAGGTAGGTATCTATATCTATATCTATATCTATACCTATATCTATATCTATATCATCTATATCTATATCTATCTATCATCTATATCATCTATATCTATCTATATCTATCTATATCTATATCTATATCTATCTATCTATCATCTATAACACATTTTGCACACCACAAACCCAGCCGTGGAATTCGAGCCACAGTGAAGCAGAAATGACAAGAAAAAAAAGTAAACATGGGCTGCAAGGAGCTAACAAATTTACGAAAAATAAACCTTGATGTAGAAAACATGGCCCATCACATGGTATATCTTATGTCGGGGAAAAACAAAGTGCTAAATAAGAGTCTGTTTTGATTTCTGTAGCAACACTGATGATGGCAAAAACGACTTCAGATGTCCTTCTGCCTCTTACTTCTCTAAATTATTTTTCACATTACCAAAAATGAAGTAAATTTAAGACACGAAGACGAGAGCTGCCAGGTGAAGAAAACAACAGGAAACATCACTTCAGCAGATGGGTTCACATTTACAGCTGAAACTTCCCTTCCCTTATACCTAGAAATGAATGGAATGTTTCTGTTGCTGAAAGACCTATACCGTATTTAGGTCAGGTTAAATGATAACCATTGCACTCTGTAGACTTTGTACTTCTGCAGTGCAAAATGTTAATGCCATTTGTCAGCAGTGGGATGATGAATGAAGCTGGATATGAAAATATAAAAGTCAAAAGCTGGAGATGAAAAGCATCATATAAAAATGATGACCATGTAAATACTTATATACTAACGGCATAGCTGTTTGCACAGAACTTTGGCAAGTGCTTGTTAAAGAAATGGGGAGGAGTGCCATTCCTTAGTGCTTTAGGGTCCATGTGGTGTCCAAATTCAGAGTGTGGGGGAGAAGGAAAGTGTTCCAGGGAGCCAGTGATGGGGAAGAAAGAAATATGTGCCGGAAAGATCCACATTAGAGCAACATCAGCCGTGCCAGAGGCAGGAATTCATTGACACCGGGGGGAGGGGGGGTATCAGAGTTGTTTTCACAGATTTCTGCTTTGGAGATTCCCCCTCTCTGCTGAAGGTGTACGTGCTTGAGCCTGTTTCTGCCTTTTCCCTTGCAGACCAAATGATGTGGGCCAGCTTGCAAAAGAAAATACAAGATGAAGATGGACCCTCTAAGCGATGCTGCTGTGGACTTCTGCACAGACACATTCTTGCAGGGTTTTAACACAAGTTTATCATCTTGGTATTCCTATAAAGGCTTGCTACTGGGATAAGTAAGTCGATTCATCTCCACCCCAAGTGTGTACAGGGGAATGATCAAACGCTGCAGAAAGACAGCCCACTAAAAATAAACTACTACTACTACTACTACTACTACTACTACTACTAGTACTACTACTACTACTAGTAGTAGTAGTATTGCATATATGCTTATAAATACTCCAAGGGTGGGTGTCAGGAGGATGGGGCCAGATTTTTTTTCAGTGGTGCCCAGGGACAGAACAAGAGAGAACAGGCACAAACTTGAACACGAGAAGTTCCATCTCAACATGAGGAGGCACTTCTTGACTTTGAGGGTGTCAGAGCCCTGGCAGAGGCTGCCCAGAGAGGTGGTGGAGCCTCTCTGGAGACATTCAAACCCACCTGGAGACATTCCTGTGGGAGCTGCTGTGGGTGACCCTGCTCTGGCAGGGGCTTGGACTGGGTGATCTCCAGAGGTCCCTTCTGACCCCAGAGCATTCTGGGGTTCTGTGACCTGGTGATAAGCAAAGCATCTTGTAAGAAAAAACCCAACAAAGTGTGAGACTGTGTTTGAAAGCAGGGTGGGGGGAAACAGGTTTCTCAGCCTTTGAAAGAGGGTGTCTGGATTCAAGGAGTCTGATGCATCTGCCCCAGGGCTGGGAATTCCTCACATGGAGACCCAGAACTAAGAGCACCCAGAGCAGATGGAAATTCAGAAGAGGGAGTGAAGGTGACCTGGCCAATCCCAGCTGCCTCAGAGGAACATCAGTTGCTCCAGCAGTGTGGGCTTAAGACTGAATCCTGAATGAATAGGAAAAAATAATAATAATTCAGACATGTTTTACCTTACTTTTTAATAAAAACAAAGTTCCACTTTATTTGAAAGGATTTTCTTTATTTGAAGAAATAAGTAAATAAAACTCAGGCAAAATATTAAAATCTGTTGGGGGAAACAAACTTTAACAATTCCACATGTTTTTGGAGATATTGCTAAAAGATGCTGAATCTGCTGAAATAGGATATAACATTTCTGTGTGCATTGTGCGTTGCTCAACACTTCAGCTAATTCAGAGTGTTCTGGCATTCTTAACCCCGCTTGATTTGTTTTGTTGTTCTGTTTAAAACCAATATCCCATATTGCATCGAGTGAGCAGATGTCTTGGGAGAAGTTCACAACATCAATTTTTATAGAACTACTTAGTTTTGACTTAAAATTATAAAAATGATCGATGTTTAGCATGTTTGAAGATGAGGCAATTTTTGATGCCTAACTTTAGGAAATTGTGTTTGTACATTTCAGCTGTTATTTCCATAGACAGCAAGTTAAAAGAATAAAAAGTCCATATTATAAATACAGGATTCAGTGCAGCTCTTTAGGTCTTCATTCTCACAAGCTTTTCTCTAACACACAGTTAATTTTTCTGGTGGAGTTCACTAATTAACATCTTAACATCTAACCATCTTGGGATAACCCTGCAATGGCTGGGAAGTCTTGACTCTTTTCTTCATTACTATAAACAAACAACAGAAAAAAAATGAGGCATATACATGTGTATATGAATTGATGCATTTAACTAGGGCACATTTTTTCCTACCTAGGTCTCTCCCTTCTCTCAATCAAATGTGTTTCCTCATTGAATTCTTATTTATGAGTCTAGGGAGAAATGTGCTCAGAAGAAAATCATTCCAGCACAGGAACAACTAATTTGGTGCTTCTTGAGGAAAACAAAGAATGAAAAAAAGAAAGATATTTCACATATTTCTTAAGATCTTAGCCCAGTGGTACAAGTTCTGGCTGGAGCCTTTACTGTCGTGTAGTGCAAATGCCAAAATATTATGACTGATGAAGACTGTTGGATGGTGAAATGCCTAATTAAAGAGGAGCGTCTTGCAGTGTCCTTGTGTCTCACACAGCAGCTAATGAAAACAATTTGGACTCCGCCTGTCCTGTGGTTAATTGGCATCCTGACCCCACAACCCTTCAGTGCATGCTCTGCCCTAATTAAAAAAAGACTTTCCAGCAGTCTCTACCCCTGCATCCAGACTGCATTGGCCACACCTTCCGCTGAAACACGTCTCTCAACCACCTCCAGCTTGACTCCTCACAGCAAAAAGAAGAGGTTTTTCATACCATTTTAACAGTTTTCAAAGCAAATTTCCAGAGAGCAGAGTGTTTACACAGCACCTCAGTTTTAGGGATGGCAGTAATATATGATATCCGGCTGGATCAGGTTAAATCTGCCTTCAGGAACCAAAAATGAAACCTCTGAAAGTTACAGGATCTGTCACCTTTTCTAGATGCACTGAAATCTCAGCTGACTGTTTAATCAGGCAATTATATATGTATAAAAGTAGGAGGTTTTTTAATCCTGAGTTTACAATCTTCATATACCAAGATAGGTGCTAGAGCCAAAGTCCCTGTGCCGGCGAATAGGGGTCCCCCTGCTGAATAGGGGTGTCATCCTCAGATTCACATTGTCAGAGAAAAACAGCTTTTGGGGCACTGCTATTTTCACCCCTCAAATACTGACTGTTTCTTGAATATTCCCAGGTGATTCTGCACATTGACAGAGAGATTAGTCATCTGAGCTGGGAGTAGGTGAGACTGGCAATATCTGTATCTCTCTATCTCTAACTATCTCTATTTCTATATCATCTATATCTATATCATCTCTCTATCTCTATCTCTACCATCTATATCTATATCTATATCTATATCTATATCTATATCTATATCTATATCTATATCATCTATCTATAGCTATAGCTATCTATATCATCTATATCTATATCTATCTATATCTATATCTATATCTATATCTATATCTATATCTATATCTATATCTATATCTATATCTATATCTAGCTATAGCTATAGCTATCTATATCATCTATATCTATATCTATATCTATATCTATCTAGCTATAGCTATAGCTATCTATATAATCTATATCTACATCTATATCTATACCTATATCTAATCTATATCTGTGGAGGGGGGGTTATGCTGAAAAGCACTAGGAGTAGCATTTGCCTGCATCTGGAACTCAGAGATACAGGCAAAACAAAGACTGTGAGAAATGAATGCATCTCTCAGCCCTACACAAAAGGCAGCAGAATGTGGCAGGCAAACAACACACAGGAAAAAGAACAATCCAGGAGAATACAGAGCTGAAAAGAGAAAAAGGGCTTTCAACCCTACTGCACAGCTCTTTAAGTCTTCATTCTGACAAGTATTTCTCTTAGACTCGGTTCATTTTTCTGGTGGAGTTCAGTAATTAGCATCTTAAGACCTAATCATCTTGTGATAACCCAGCAGTGGCTGGGAAGAGTTGACCCTTTCCTTCTTTATTATAAACAAAATTCAAAACCTGTTCAAAACCTCCCCTCTGGAAAGATTTCTGCTGACTTTTGGATGCTCATTTTTATGAGGTTGGTTTTTTCTTTTATTTTTTCTTTTTTTAATTTTATTTTTATTTTTATTTTGAGAACAACTGGGATCTGTTGCTTTCGCAGTAAGAGGAACCTCAAACCAGGCCACAGAGTCTCCATCTGCCTTCAAGGACGAGCCCAAACCGCCTGGGTGGTGGCTGTGGTCTGTTCCCTGGGACGGTGGGGAGCTGTGGGCTGTTCTCCAGCTGCCAGGAGGGTGTTTTTGGAGCAGTTCTGCACTCACCGCTCTCCCTTCGGACGACACGGGGCATCAGAGAGAATATTCATGTCTGAGCTGTGGCTTTCCCCATTTGAATAATGGGGGGAAAAATAATAATAAAAAAAGGTGAATGCTTCTAACTCCTAGACTAGAAGCGTGATGTTCAGTCACTGGCTGAAGTGCAGCTTCAGTTTGGGAGACCTTTTCTCCAAGAGTGGGCACGAGCTGTCACACAGCCCAGGGAGCTTCAGCAGGCACCCTCTCACTCATCAAAGCCAGGCAGCAGGGAGCTTTGAAAGCCTCTGCCAACGGCCTTAAAAATACACACGTGCTTAAGTGATTTAAAATGAGGGCTGTAATACAATATTTGAAGGGAAATAGGTCTAGAGGCACTAAAAGACCTAATTGTCAATAATTCCCAGGAAATTAAACCAGACTTTCTGTGGGGCAGAAGCACACTGAGCAATTCAGCTTCTGCTGACTTCAGAGAGCCCTTGAGTCCTAACCCCTATGTGCATAGATAGTTTAGGTCCCGCTGAACCTTTGCTACCTAGGAGCATGAGGAGCTCCTCAGAAAGTCCTCAGAGGAAAGTTATAGACAGTTTATTAGCAAAGAAATTTCGTTTTCACAGAATCCCAGAATCTCAGGGATTGGAAGGGACCTTGAAAGCTCCTCCAGTCCAACCCCCTGCCGGAGCAGGAACACCCAGAGCAGGTCACACAGGAACGCCTCCAGGCGGGGTTGGGATGTCTCCAGAGAAGGAGACTCCACCACCTCCCTGGACAGCCCCTGCCAGGGTTCCCTCACCCTCACCCTGAAGAAGTTTTTCCTCATATTTCAGTGGAATCTCCTCTGTTCCAGCTTGCACCCATTGCCCCTTGTCCTGTCATTGGATGTCACTGAGAAGAGCCTGGCTCCATCCTCCTGACACTCACCCTTTACAGATTTATAAACACTAATGAGGTCCCCCCTCAGTCTCCTCTTCTCCAAGCTCAAGAGACCCAGCTCCCTCAGCCTTTCCTCCTATGGGAGATGCCCATTTTTTTGTCTTAGAACTACCCATTACAGTTTTATCCTTGCTACGATTGTCTAATATTGTGTTTAAAGAGAATTTGGTTTTGGTTGTTTGCTTTTTGTTTGTTTGGCTTTTTGTTTTTCTGGAGTTTTTAATCTTGTTAATTCCAGATTTAACTTCCATGGGATTTTCCTCCCAAGGAAGGGTCTTGTCTGTAGTTAGTCCAACGATAAGGCAGGAGGCAGCAAAAGTACAAGTTAAGTTAAAAAAAAAGAAAAAAAAAAAGAAAGGATAAAATCTTGGAAGTAAAAAAATGTATTGTGAAGTGGGGATCTGCTGGAGAGCTCTAAAATGACCAGGAAAAGCACTGCTGGAAAACATCCAGGGAAGGAGACGCGGGGCCTGGTGCCAGGGGCTGGGGATAGATGTGCCGCCAGCGAAGCGCTGGTGCTGATGGTGGGGAGAGGAGCGCCCCCCCCCCCAGCCCCGAGCTGCGATGTGGCAGGGGATCAGAGACTGCTGCTGCTCTGCCCAGGGGACAAGAACATCACCTAGCTGTGGGGCGCTGTCAGGCAGGCTTGGAGACCGGCCCGGGTTGTCCATCAACCCTGTAAAAAAACAAGCATTCTGCCACCGGGTGACTGCTCCACTCCCCTTAGACATTTTTCAGAGATAACTCTGCCTTCTATCTTTCCCCCCGCCCCCCCCTGCACCGAAATAGAAAGCAGGAGTGAAATTTGCATTTTGTTTTTCACAGAAACATGTATTCTCTTTTGGGACCTCAGTCCAGGCCGCCGGGTAATCAACGGAGGGTCGTTGTTTACGCGTGTTTTACAACGTGCATAATTTTGCGTGGATTAGTGGAACCCAGCAGATGAAAAGGTCCGTTTGCATCTGCTTCTGCAGGGAAGGAGGAGGATTGTCCAGATCTGGTTATGGTAATCATTTCCGCTGACCCGACCCGGAGATTTGTGTGCTTGAGCTTTTGATTTAAAAGCCAAGGGCAGAAGCTGACCCTGCTGACCTTGGACGGCCGACTGAAACCATGAATTTTGTTTTCACAGGCAAACGTCTCCGCCGGTGCCTCTCCTAGTGTCGTTTGGGACTGGATCTTTTCCTTCTTTCATTGAATGCCATGGAGAGAGCCAGCAGGGGTGGGGGTGGGGGGAGAGATGACTATGCCCAGTGTTTTATTGCTTTGTTTATGAAATTGCTCAACACTGATTCAGATCATTAACGTTTCAAAGACCTGAACGGACAAGATCATCATCAGTTATTTCCCTCTGAGGTCTGCTTCTGGAATATTGTGTCCAGTTCTGGGCCCCTCAGTTCCAGAAGGACAGGGAACTGCTGGAGAGAGTCCAGGGCAGGGCTACCAAGGTGATGGAGTGGAGCATCTCCCAGAGGAGGAAAGGCTGAGGGAGCTGGGTCTCTTGAGCTTGGAGAAGAGGAGACTGAGGGGGAACTTTATTAATGTTTATAAATATGTAAAGGGTGAGTGTCAGGTGGAGGGAACCGGGCTCTTCTCAGTGACATCCAAAGACAGGACAAGGGGCAATGGGTGCAAGCTGGAACAGAGGAGATTCCACTGAAATATGAGGAAAAACTTCTTCAGGGTGAGGGTGGGGGAATCCTGGCAGGGGCTGCCCAGGGAGGTGGTGGAGTCTCCTTCTCTGGAGACATCCCAAACCCGCCTGGAGGCGTTTCTGTGTGACCTGCTCTGGGTGTTCCTGCTCCGGCAGGGGATTGGACTGGAGGAGCTTTCAAGGTCCCTTCCAATCCCTGAGATTCTGGGATTCTGTGATCCAATGGGAACTCACAGAACTTGAGGATCTCAGTTCTCACCCCCAGCAGGGATGACTGGACAATTTCAAACCTGCTCACACCTATGATGAGATAAAAGAGGTGTGCCAGACCTACTCATCCCCAGTATTGTACAGAAATAAACATTTCAGTGTTTGCATAAGAATGACCACAAAACTTGGCTGTAAATTCAGGGGGATATTGGGCAGCAATATTAGTTTTGTGCAGCTCTGAAAGTAAGTGGGAAAACTGCTGAGATACTTTAATCACTTTTGTCAAAAAAGTTTATTATGACTGACAACATTTAGAAGAAGCTTGGTGGTTTTTGAAAGCCAGACATAAAAAAGGGCCTGAGCAGAAAAATTCAACCTATTTAGTTTATCCAGGGCAACGGTGAAAAGTTCAGCAGGAATCTCTTGCAAAGACTCATCCATGACTCATGAACCTGAGAGAAAGAGGAAAATCAAGCTGTGCTGGCTCTGTTGTGTAAGCAAATGCTAGTAAACACCACAGTAGACACTTAATATGAATTTAAACACACTCTGACATATAAAAAAACCCTTATTATCACTTTTAAAATTTAGGACACGCTTTTCAACTAGTGTTTGTCAAAAGCTGAAAGTAGATACTGTCTAGGCATGACAGGAGATAACAACATTTACATGGAGAATATCTATATTTATATAGATATGTAGCCTATCTGTACCATGGAGATTTCTCTACTTATCATGGAGAATGACAAAATGGAGACTATCTATATTTACAAATGTATATTTTATGCCAAAAAGTGTACACAAAAGTATACATATATATTTTATACCTAAATTTATACATATACATTTTGCTTTTTATGGGAAATGCTGCAATCTGTTTAGATGACACCACCTTTGGAAAATTTGTTGTCTTCAAAGTTTGCTCTTAGCATCCAAGAGAAGTAGCAGAGGAACACACGTATAGGTGAGATACTATTGAGCCTGGGACAGGCAACAGGCAAACATTCATGAGAAAAAAATTATAGTATAACATAAGACTTCAGATCCTCCCTACTGAGAATGACAGCTGAAAAGTTACCAGCATGACAAGTAATTTATTTTATATATACTTTGCTTTTTAAGAGCACAAATTGTCTACAGAACAATGCTTGGTCACTGTATGCTGGTTTTTAACTTTAATTGTTGACTGCCATGTTGCTTTACTCCATATTTAGCACGTTTCACCCCAACCAACCAAGGAATCAGTGCATATGGCAAAATTCTGCTATTTTTCAGTTCAGTAAAACTCTAAGGAGACCTTACAGAAGGAAAATATTGATTTTTGAGTTTTTTTTTTTCCCTATGTCTTCAGTGCCAGACTATTGTAAGGGGGCTCCATACACTTTTCTTTGTATTTTGATAGTCAAGTTCAGGGCTGGTTACATACTTGGACAGCAAGAGCCAATAAAAACAACTAAATCTGGGATACATTAAGTCTAAAGGCACGGGAGCTGGAAAAGCTGCAATCATTGTGCATGACCATGATTTACTGGAGCTTCAGGTTTGGTTGTAAAATATTATGCTTATCATGCAGGGTATTATGCTATTCACTAAAATTAAGATAATTTATCAAATTAATTGAGAAGTTATTCATTACCTGCTCTGGAGAGAAGGGCCTTTGTAATGCTTTTTTCAATAGCTCTGAGCCAGTTGAGTTCATACTGATGTAGCTCCTGTAGGTGGCACTTTGCTTTAGGGTTTAGAAGAGTTATTGTTTCTATCCTACTTTCCCTGTAATTTCAGAAAGACTTAATTTCTTTACTCTCTGTCATTGACAGATGAGTGTCTGTCAAAGAGGATTTTGCATTAAGGTGTTACTTGCTTTTACTGCAATGCTGCAATTAGTGAAGAAAAAGGATAAGCACTTTAGTGCAACACAGCTATATTAAAAGAATATGGGTTTAACAGTTTTCTTGAGATCTCTCTTTTCCTTATTTGCACACATAGTATGCATTCATGCTATGTGTGTATGTGACCTCTATGCAAATAACCCACATCTATAAGTGAAATTATTTTTTTCTGAGTTTTTAATTTGGATAAAATATCTATTAACACCTCCATCTAATTCCTGAATATGAAAAAATATACAATGTTCTCATCATCTGCCGTATTTCATATCTCCTTGGAATACAAAATCTATCAATAAATGAAATAGTCTTACATATAAAAATAAATTCCAATACTAAACGATACATATTTTTGCACAGAACATGAACACACTTTACCTCAGCTATTGTAAAATATCTAGACCTCCTCTTCTGTATGTAGCTACTTTAGGCTGTATTCAACCTGTTCTATTTTTATGAAATTTAGGAAATAACTAGAAATTTATTTCTGTCTTATTGTTTGCAAGATTGAGGAAAAATAAATCTGGGAATTTACATATGATGCACCAAAGAAAACAACTCTAATTTTTATTTTGGATTTCTTTAACACTGAAAATCTGTATTTCCTTAGCAACTTCCACCATAAGCTCAGTGTCCAACATTCTTCCATGAATTCATTTTTCTGATAGTGTCCAACATTCTTCTATTAATTTTTTTTTCTGATAATCTCCCACACGAGTGATAAAACCAACTGAACTCCCTCAAGATGCAGGTTTTAGGTCCCTTCTAATTTTCATGAGAATGTCTCCAGTTGAAAACACATTAAACTCTATTTCCGTTCATCCAACAGAATTAATGGCACGACATCTTTTTTTCTTCACATGCGATTTTTCTCAAGGTGTTTAGTTGTTTAATTAAATTTTATTGGATTTACCCTTCTATATGTAGTTTCAATTGCATTGCTTCCTGTTGAACACCTAGTAGGACACAATGTCATTTTTTTTTAATGAAAGACATTATGTGTCCCTACAAACTTTACCTCTGGTGGTCTGCCACTGGCCATCCTAGTGACCACACTCCCTGAAGGGCACATTCCTGTCTTAATAATGCTGAGTGGTTCAGCCTGGGCCGTATTTAAAAAACCAACCCTCTAGTTCAGTCTTGCCCATAATGGAAATTCTGCCAAAGCAGCACTGACAAACCAAAATCTACAGAGAAGTGCTGTTATCTCTGCAGCAAAGTGTGTCTGACTCCTCTGGCTGAGAGCCATGCCATGAAGAGGACAGCAGATGACACGGCAATTTCACAGAGATTAAATCTGGATTGAAATTTCCCAAATCTGAAATGAAAAATTGATCAGGTTACAAGCAAAGCTGTACAAGTACAGCGCAACTGTCCTCACCATTCTTGCTGAATATTCTTGCAAAAAATCGGTGTGCAATTGTCACACCAAACCTTTTGGTCACTTCCGTATGGAAGGTCTTTCTGTCCTGCCCCTGGTGGTGCAAGAATCTGGATGGTCTCTGGATTGGTGTCTTAGAGTCTTGCCAATTTTTTTTTTGGCCATCAAAACAATGTTCTTTCAGACTTGGCTCTGCTGGTCTGGGTCTATGGTGTACCATGGTGCAATTAGCTGCACAAAGCCATTTTAAGCAGACAATTAAAATGTGGCGAGGAGCTGGGAATCGGAACAGTGAAATGAAGGACAAAATCCGGGAACGTTGTGCACCATCATGTTATTTCTAAAGGGGGGAATACAGCTAGAGTGTTTGATTGCAAAAAGAACTTTCAGAGTCAATCACCCCAAACCAGGTTAAGATTGTACAAGAAACTACTGTCATGTTGATGCACTGCAAACATGCTAAGAAAACTGGACAACTTGGATTGAAAAAGCTGAACTGCATCCACTGTTGGGCAACTATTATCTTGTTGGCATCCGGAATGAAATGGGACAGAAGGTCTCTGCTAGGGGTCATGCTATCAAGTGGCATCAAAACCCTGCAGATTTTCATCAAATGCGAAAAGTAGGAAGCAATAGGTTACTGATGACCAAAGTGTATGTGCTCAAAGGATAAAGTCTGGTTACAACACTCCTCATCTGTCTCCACCTCTAGGGATTTTCCTTGACAGAATCCTAACAGAGATTTGTGAAAAGAAAGGCGTTGTCCATGCCTTTCCAACAATTAGTCCTCCCAGCAAAAGAAAAGAACCCAAATCCCTCCAAATCAACACCATTTTAACATGTTGAATGTCTCTTTGTGTCCAGCAGAATTTCATCATTTGGGAGCACTGGAAACAGCTTCCCTCCATTTGATACTTTTTGGGTACTTAAGTCAGTGAGGAATAAATTTAATGTCAGGCAAATCTTCAGAAGCAAAAGAATTATTTTGGTTTTGATTAGAATCCATCTTTTTTAGAAATGAAAATTTAGATCCTTCAGCTTTCTGAAATGCACCACAGTATTTTTGGAAACGTATTTCTAAACATTGGCAGGGATGTATATAGCCATGTCACTGCCCTTCCTAAATTAGACATCTGTTTGTATCACAGAGTGCATGTTATAATGGATGCAAAATGTACATTTTAATGAGTTAATTTACTTCAGCTGTTCTACAGCCAGTTCTTCATTTAAGTATTGCAAATAACTTTAAAGAATATATGGTTTTACTACTTTTAAGTAGTGTAGTTCCAGCTGATTAACTAATAAGAAAAATATGTGCTACTTTCATATTGTCTCAAGGTTGTTTGAATTAAATGAGTCATTTATTGTGATTTACAGTTAGTGTCAGAAATATACAAAAAGGTCACATACATTTTTTTCATTTGTGAGTGACACACCAGAATACTTTTCTACAGAGAGTCCAAGATCCAAGATCCAGAAAGATATTTAGGCCTCTAATTCCAATTTCACAGCCACGGGCTTTCACCTCTTGAGCACTTTAAAAAATTCTGGCTCCTGTTCACTTTTAGTTACATCAAATAGGCTTTTCCTAAGAGGATCACACACACAATCACAGGTACTGGGAACCTTGCTGACTGGTAGCTGTCTTTCTAGTCTTTCCTTTTTCTGACATAACTCCTCTCAAATGAACTCTTCGGTCTTGGCTTGTTCCTCCAGTTAGACAAGCACTGCTTTTCTCAATAAACTTCTAGTTTGGGTCCCAATCTTGACTCTCACAGAGAAAGAGAAGTAAGAAGTATTATAAGACATAACTGTATTTTTCGTAATGATACTATTTTTCACCTTAATATTGAAATTTCACTACAAAAATATGAAGCTATAAGCAATAGTAATCAATACATATCAATGGAGTTCTGCCAGCTCTGGCAGGGTAGGGTTAGGCTGGACATTAGGAAAAAGTTTTTCCCAGAGAGAGTGGTCAGTCAGTGGAACCAGCTGCCCAGGGAGGGGGTGGAGTCCCCATCCCTGACTGTGTTCAAGAGTAGATTGAATGTGGTGTTGAGGGATCTGGTGTAGGGGAGAACTTGTAGAGTAGGGCTGATGGTTGGACTTGATGATCCCAAGGGTGTCTTCCAACCTAAATGATTCTAGGATTCTATGATCCCTCCCAGCCCTCTGAGTTAAGAGAACCTCTTAGAGAAGAAGTTCTGAGAGAAGCTCTGCGCTTCTCTGAGAACAGCCCAAAGCCTGCACACCATGGTTTCACCTGTGCAAGGACTACATCTAGTATTCACTACTTAGGGTAGAGTCTTGCAAGAAGTGACCTCTGACAGCCAATTTCCATGAGAATGAACCTACTTTTGAAGCAGCTGCAATGTCAGACCTTGCCTGACTCTCAATATAACTTCCTCAGGAAACGTAGTAGGGCAGGAGATCAGGAAAATACTTATGAATCCCTGATTTACTGGTCTGAGATATCTCTTAGTAGCAGAGCACAAATAATCAAATGCCAATAGCTGACGCTCTAAAGACCTGTAAGAGTTTAAAGCCCAGTTTGTATTTTGCAGAGCGTTAACATTTTTCGTCCCACCAGCCTCCTCACTTCATCAAATTGGAAATTCTTTTCAGAAAAGACACACGGGCCACCTTGTTCTCAGAGAAGTGAACCCAGGCCCGTGGGTGTAATGTCTGTGCTTCTACTCAGAATGATTACTGGATGGAAGGAGGGAAATGCTGGGGAGGATCCAGGAAATTTCTAGATATCCTCTTGAAAACACAAGGGTTTTCATCTTGGCATACATGCAAGGGAAAAGAATTAGCTGGTACAACACAGCTTGAACAAAGGAGCTTCACAGGAGAGTCAGATGAAAGCTGGCTTCCCTACACACTGTTGTGGTTTCAGCCAAAATTACCAAAACCACACTGACAGATGGCCCTTCCCCCCCTGCCCACCCCCACCCAAAAAAACAAACAAACAAAAAAGGTAGAGGAAGAGGATAAGGAGATTTACAAGTTTAGAATGAACTAAACTACTTCAGTGAATCATTAGTATTAAAATTAAAAACAAAAAAAAGGAAGAAAATAATGAAATAGATACAGTATACACAACACCATATGAGGCTCCCATGATGACAGTCACGTCACCATCAGACATTGGGAAAAGTCCCAGACTGGACTTGGTGACCGACAGGAGCTGGATTCCAGCTCTGGAGTCAGGAATGCTGGGATTGGGATCAAAGGCAGATGAACAGACAGGGTCCTCCTCAGACATCAGCCATTGAAGAAGGAGAGTTGACCCTGTGATCCCTCAGCTTTTACACTGAGCACAATGTGAATGGGATGGAATCCCCTGTGGGTCAGTTTGGTGTCCCTTGTCCTGCCCACAGGGGTGACCCCTGGAGGCTTTTCTGCTTCTCACCCTACAAGGGGGTAAATCCTGCCATTCTCTGCCCTTGTCTGTTCCAGCAATGAGTATGAGCCAGGGCCTCTCTGCACCATCCCTGGGGTGATCAGGGCTGAGCACCCTGAGAGGGAGCAGTTTCTGACCAACCTGGGGTTCATTCCACAGTTCAGTGAGTGAGAAGAGACCCAGCTAAAAACTAACACTGTAAAAGAGAAAATCGGTTTGTTTTACCTCAAACCAGGACACACACCCACACAGGATCTGGGACTTTGATTACTTTGCAATTTCCTTATCTTGCAAATCATTATCTTTTCATAATGCTTTCATGAGTTCTACTCTGGTTGTGGTAAAACAATAGTCATGGAAACAATCATTTTTTTTTTCCTTATTGTCTTTTCCATGCAATCCCTGTAGGAAGATAAAGAGACACACAAGCAACCCTGAAACTGCTTTTGAAATGGCAATCTGGAATGTATTGTTCCTGTTTCTTTCTGAATGTTAATTAATTGTCTTTCTACTGAATCAATAGTCTCTGAAGCGGTGGCTCGAGAAAATCGGTTTGTCTAAAATGTGTTCTTGCCATTTACTGTTCAGAATGTGCTAAAGACAATTCCTGCTAATGGGCAGAAATGTTTTATGTCATTGTGGCACCATCGTTGTGTAATACTCAATAAATACCTGGGAACATCATAAACATTAACTTCTTGTTATCGTTCATCCAAACCTAGGATTAGTGTGATCCAAACCAGATGAATGAGGAAAACAGCTACTGTTTCAAACAGTTCACTGGAACAGTGTTCCGGGCAGAAGGCAGAGGAGCTGTAAATCACAGCCTCTCAGTTTAACGTGGCTTTCAAACTCCCATCAGAGTAAAACTGAACTCTGGAATCCTTAGAATGTAATATTTTCCATGGGTGGGGTGTTAACCCTGCCCCAGGGGCAGGGAAGCACACACTATATGCTGCCCTAAGCATCCTCATGTTTTCAGAAGGCAAACTATACGATTGGTTAAAGTGGTGATGATTGCTTTGTATGGAAAAAGACTTTATGAAATAGGTTACCCCACATTATTAAGCAGTGCATTTATAACGTGTGCTACATGGCTGTTCCGGAAAGAGGGTGGCTGTATATATGCATTTGATACCAGAAAACAAATGGAAATCATTCTATTCTCACTGCTGGTGGTTTAAAGTTAGAATCATAGAATCCTAGAATCCTAGAATCATCTAGGTTGGAAGAGACCCCTGTTGGAAGAGACCCCCATCAAGTCCAACCATCAGCCCTACTCTACAAGTTCTCCCCTACACCAGATCCCTCAACACCACATCCAATCTACTCTGAAACACAGTCAGGGATGGGGACTCCACCCCCTCCCTGGGCAGCTGATTCCACTGACTGACCACTCTCTCTGGGAAAAACTTTTTCCTCATGTCCAGCCTAACCCTACCCTGCTGCAGCTTGCAGCCATTCCCTCTCCTTCTATCGCTCATTGCCCGTGAGAAGAGACCAGCACCAACTTCTCTGCAATGCCCTTCCAAGCAGTTGTGGAGAGTGATGAGGTCTCCCCTCAGCCTCCTCTTCCTCAAGTTATCCAATTTATTCCACGCTATGATTAGCTGAAGATCGTTTCCACACAAAAGCCATTTACCTTCATCTTGCATTCTTACACTCATTCATTGCCTTGCTGATTTCATAAACCCAGGATTATATTGTGCTGTCTACTGCATTGCAGGGGCAATGTCTCCTAAATTCAGGTGAGCCTGGGTGATGGTAATTAATAGATTTCTCCTTGGAACAAGAAGAGTAAATTACTATCTTTGATATTCAACTTCACGGACTGTCTTTGATGCCCACCAGTGAATCTCTAATTTTTTTACATCTTTCTGACCTTAGGAATCAAAGCCAAGTCAAAGTGCCCAAATAAATGGTAATATCAATTAGTACAAAGGTATTGTATTTTCAGCATTATTCTCCACCACATCTTTAACGTACACCAATATTTTGACTGGCTTTGGACAGCCTGAAGCCAGGTCTTCAGTGATTCTCCAGGAATATCAAAATTCTCTTTTCCATAATTGCTTCAACTTTTTATTTTCAGTATTTCATGAAGCTTGCTGCTCTATGTATAGGAAATAGCACATAAATCCCCAAACCACTGGGAAAGAGGGAGAAAAATAATGGAAGACCTGCCTGGTTTTGCTATTAATTTGTTTTGTTTTTTAATTAAAAGAAAAAAGAAGACGAAGAAAAAAGGAAAGTTCAACAAATTAATTAATACTAAGACAGTGGACTTCGGGTCTGAATGCCCTTGAAGCTGTTGTTTCTGCATCTGCTTCTTTCCAAAGTAAGTTTATAACCTGATCACATGGTAAATGGCTGCGACACGCAGCAAAGTTACTTTCTTTTACTTTTTTCCCCTCCTTTGCTCAGCCACGCTGTCTGTTTCCTTCAAAGCACTTTATCTCCAGAAGGAGCTCAGCCATTGTCATTGACATGAGTGGGGAAAAGCCAAAAACGAGAAGAAATCATTTCTTAGTCTCAACTGTGTTGTAGTAACTCTCCTAATTGTTGTAAGATGTGGTTTTCCTCATAAACCTCCAGGTTATAAAGAAAGCTGGGAGATCACACAGCCAAAAAACAGAATCCAATGTAAATATGTGTGCTCTATCAACCAAATTTGCCTTTATACTCACACTAGGAACAGTAATGTAAAAAACATTGCTGGAAAGCACAATTCCCTGGGAGGTTCCCCATGAAGTCCTACTGCTACCACTGAAGGCTTTGTTTCGGGATGGGTTTGTGTCAGGAAAGTGACGTAATCAGCAGATTTTCCCAGACTTTCCAAGAGGTAATAGTCTTTGCTTTTGTTTTTTCCCCGGCACAGCTAACCAGAACAAGGTGCCTATCTGCACTGTCTTCACTCGCAAAGCACATTTAGGAACACATATTTTGTTCATGGAGCTTTGTTCTACTACTCTGGGGAAAATTGCAGGTTCAATACACGCAACAGGAGTTTGCCACTGACTTTTCCAGAGCCAATATTCCACCGCCCTGCCCCGAATTTTGCCTGTCAGGAAGGTCCCTGCACATTTCTTTGGCATTTGGAATGAGTTAAAAGGTAAAGATTGAGACTTTTCATATGGCTGAAGTGCTATCAAGGGGTTCTGACCTATCTAACAACTAGATCCTTAATAAACAGTGGAAAAAGGTAATAAAATTTCTCATCCAGGACCTCAGCTGTGATAATTCCATGTCAGTGTGTGTAACTTTGTGAAGGCCCACTCACACCAGCTGGAGTAGTTATTAAACAAATGCTGGAGTGATGTGTTCCTTCTCCCCCGCTGACACGGGTCTAGCATTGTAGGAGCTGCAAAATGAGTATGAAAATGTTAGTTTTTGGCATCCAAAGAGCTGATGCCTTGGGGCCAGCCTACAAAGCCAGGAAGTGTTGAAGTCAGCTGCTTCTTTGTGAAAGAGACACCGCAAACTGTTTGCTGGAAGAAAGGTGTCTGTAAAACTCAACACGTGGTCCTGTCCTCACACTGTCTGTCAGGAACCACTGCCCACTCATCACTTGAAGGTTCCTCTGGCTGGTTTTTCTGCTAGAAAGCATTGCCTGGTTTTGTTCTCTGGGAACACAGCAGGGCTTTCTACTCCCTCCTTTCCTGGTACCAAGTGGCCTTGACCACGTTGCCCCTTTGGAGTACCCGCTGGATCATCCCATCCTCCAAGCTGTGCCCAGGTACCATTTGGCACATGCTAAAACTGAGCCAGAGACATTGCTGGGCGTGAAATAGTGTGGATGTTCCCGTGTCACTGCTTGAACCCGTGCCACTGCCATTTCTCAGCAAGAACTGAAATATTCCTGTGTAATCAACACTGATTTCAGCACAAATGCAAAACATAGCCCCATACTAGCTCCTATAAAGAGAATTAACTCTGCTCCAGCCACACCAGCACACTCAGGAGGAAAGAAGGACCTATTTACTTCTTTATTTATTTATCATAAAGGAAATGATCTTTCAGATACCTTTTTTTTATCACTAATTTGTCTTTTCTCTCAAAAAAGTCAGTCTCCGGTGCATCCTTTTGTAAATGGTATTTTACATTATTCACAGGTTTCTTTAGTAAGTCTTGAGCAGTTTTTCCTTTCTGTCACTCTAAGAAAGCATAGGTGTCACTGGGACAACGCTTAATGCATATTTATTCCATGATTTTTTTTCTACCCATAGCTTACAGTTTTGCTGTACATCACATTTTCCTTTTACCAAACTTCCTCATATGGGACAACAGCTTGGTTTTGGAAATGCTGATTGCTGACTCCTGTGTGGCTGCCTAAAGGAGCAAAATGAATGATAACTTTTAATGGTGGTATTTTTACACAAAACTGCAGCTCTCTAGAAATATTGTCTTGTGGTTTTCATTACGTTATTTCCCACTGAGAACAATTCACACCTTAATTTCCAGCCACATTCCATCAGATTTTCCCCCAAATGAAGGGTTATTCCCACTAGTGAGATGTTACCATGTTCACTCTCTTAAGTGGTATTTTCAAATTATCCCTTTGTACATAACTCACCAATTAAGAGATAATTCTAGTCTTAAAGGGTTCATTCAAGGGCATTGTTCATTATTCTATCATTCAAGCTTTTTGTTATTAAAATGATACCTCACTGATATATTTACACCAAGGCAGGTGAGTCTAAAGACTGCTCCTTAAGCTTCCTCAGGAAAAAGATGGTGGAGAATCAGAGCTCTTTACAATAACATGCAACATCTAAAATTAACCATGTCTGAGCTCTCATCTTGGGGCACCAGACGTGGATCCCGACATAAGGTCTTAATATTCCTGTACCACAAGTTGCATCCGTGCTCACTTCATTCTTTCACACTGTTCTTCTAACATCACCACCTCCCCTTACCCACACACCTGGGACTTCCCACCATCTTCTCCATATCCACGCCCACCTCTCAACATCTGTGCTGAATCTGCTGCAAAAGCATGTTGTTTCTGGAAAAGAAAATAAAAGCTGTCACCAGGAGCACAAGTCAGAGGTGCATGTGAAGGGTCTGTGATAGGTCCTTAATCACCAATCAACTTTTTTCTGTTTACAAGTTTTTCCCAGAGAGAGTGGTCAGTCAGTGGAATCAGCTGCCCAGGGAGGGGGTGGAGTCCCCATCCCTGACTGTGTTTCAGGGTAGATTAGATGTGGTGTTGAGGGATCTGGTGTAGGGGAGAACTTGTAGAGTAGGGCTGATGGTTGGACTTGATGATCCCAAGGGTCTCTTCCAACCTAAATGATTCTATGATTCTATGATTCTATGACCTGAACTTGTAACACCACACAGTTCTTTAACTATTAAGATTTATTACTCAAGGGTAGAGTGCTGTTGTCCTTGGCTGGGGACACGGATTCCTTCACCATTGATCCTTATCCTTCACACCCCTCACCTGGACTTGGCAGGAGGCTTAGCAAACACAGAGTATGGGTGACTCTGTCCTATCTCCTTCTCCAAAACCATCCTAGTACTAATCCTAACTCTGCTCTCTACCCAGCAAGGCATGACCACTAGTGCCACAGCTATCTCCCCAACAACACCAGCCTGAAACTGGTGCAGCTGCCCAGCAGTTGAGGTCCATCGCCACTTGCCTTGCAGGGCAGCCAGTTGAGGAAATATTTTCAGTCAACTTACTGTTTGATTCCCAGAGATGGTGGAACTGAATTCCCTGCAGTGAGGACAAACCACTGTTCAAACTTATCGTGACACTTCCAAGCACGGAGCTGCAGACCTTGCCACGTAGTTCAATAGCTACAGAATACACTGAAGCAATGTTTCATCTCCTGCAAATAACCAAAGCTACTGTTAAGGGAGATTTGAGTAGATCTTGTCACATCAGGTTCCTCTGCGATTGCTTTGTTTATTGCAAGGTCAGGTCAACTTTTCCTCAGCTCCTTAGTCTTAAATTTGGTTCTCCAAGTGGCCTTCAGAGCCTTCTTACTGTACAAGTAATGCTGCCTCCCGCTGGTTCTGTAAATTCATTTGATGTTTAAGGTGTAATTCAAACTATTTTCAGGAACCTGTGTTTACAGCACCTTCAGGCAAAACTACTTCAAGTCCTAATTCAACTCAGAACCATAGCTCAAGTACGTCCAGCTGACCCGTCTCTCCAGTGCAAGACAATTTGAGCTATTTCCAAAAAATAAGCCTTACCCTAAACTTGGGTTGATGTTGACTATGATCAGGAATTTATGTTTTCTTACTGGGAGAGTGGGTCCTGTGGCCATCAATAGCATTAGGATTGGGTTTGGATTACATTTTCGTAATATAAAAGCTGGGAGAAGTCGGTTAATTCTTTTCTGCCCACAAGAGTTTGGAATAGAGCTGGAGTCTGTTGTCAACACATTTTTCTTTCTTTTTTCCTTTTTTTTTGGACTTTGTGTACAGTTCTTTTCATATTTACTCTTACATTGGGGACTTGCAAATCTAAAACTGGAGTCTAGGTTTCTCCTTGGGACTGTGTAACCTTGAGACAGAAGACTGCAGAGAAGTCTGGAGTTAATTGTGGTCAACAGCTTAAGTTCCCCTCACTGGATGGGTGGTTCCCTTGGCTAGAGTTATTTTTAAGGGTAAGGTTATTTGGGGGAATGTAATGACTGAAGAACCCATTTCAACATCTGCTGTCTTGCCCTCAGAATAAGGAAAAAGGGGTTGCTTTAGGCCAATACTTTGTGCTCTTTTTTCTTATATTTTTTTCCATGACCTTGGTTAAGTTCAACTCTTGTGTTTAGGCTCGTGCTTGGGAATCTACAGACCACAGAAGGTGGTTAAATGCTGCACGCCACATGTCTCAAGATTAAGAAGAAGGATGTTAAGGACAGCTGATGCCTTGTGTCCTGTTTATTGCAGAGTTGCAAGCCCTGACCTCTACTGGGTTTAGAATTAGGGCTGGACTCAGGGTTTGAGGGTTGGAAAGTGAGGAGCTCCTTCTCATGCTTGAAGCTGCCTGCTCTTCGGCATTATAAGAAGGAATTGTATTATCTGTATATTGTATCTTTTGGGGTTTTTTTTCAGTTATGTTTCTATCTTGTCTTGTTGGGTTTCATTCCTGGGCAACAAGTTTAAGTTGGGTTCAGGAAAGGGTAGCTTGGGGTGAATATTCAGTTTATGGCTTGGATAGGGCTCAGGTTGAGGTTTGGGATAGTTTGAGAATTTAAATGATGCATATTTCTAGAGGATTTGGGAACTTCAGAAGGTGGCTTGTTTGACTGGGGTTTATACATTTTGGTCTACAGTTAATACTCACAGCCAGGGTAAGACTAGGCTTAGGCTGGATAACCTAAAGTTTGAAGATACTGCCCAGACTGTGTGGTCCTAAAAGCTGCAAGTACAAGCTAGGGTAGGCTATATAAACCATGAAGAGCTATCTTGTATATGAGATAAGGTAGGACCTTTAGATGTTGGTGTCTGTCACTACCAAAACATGATTTCCTTTGCTGTAGTTACACCCAGTTTAATTTAGAGGAAGGTGTAAAACATGGGTAGATCCCAGTTGAATTTGCCGTCTCAGGACACATGGAGTTAAGGAGAAGACTGGTATCATGCAAGTCTGTGTCTTATTTCCTCTCTCACCTGTAGAGATTAGTTTCTTGAGTTATTAAAAAGCAGTTGTTATATACTACTTCATTCATATTTATATAATGTAAATAACTGTGCTTTGCCCCTTCCCATTGTACCCTGCACGTTTGTTAATTCACTTTGGGGGTCCCTTAGGGAGTTTCACGAACCATGGATCAGCTCACCCCAAAGGATCTGTATCACTACAATTTGCAGTTTATCTCTTCAATTTGTTTGAGTTGATATGGGCAAACCTGTGCCAGATTTTTCTCCTTCTGTTCTAAGTACCCTTCAGATTTTCTCCCAAATGCTTCAGTTCTTGAAACAAAAATTATCATTAGAATCATAGAATCACAGAATCATTTAGGCTGGAAGAGACCCCTGGGATCATCAAGTCCAACCATCAGCCCTACTCTACAAGTTCTCCCCTACACTAGATCCCTCAACACCACATCTAATCTGCTCTTAAACACAGTCAGGGAGGGTGACTCCACCCCCTCCCTGGGCAGCTGATTCCACTGACTTACCACTCTCTCCGTGAAAAATTTTTTCCTGATGTCTAGCCTAAACCTACCCTGCTGCAGCTTGCAGCCATTCCCTCTTGTCCTGTCGCTTATTGCCCGTGAGAAGAGACCAGCACCAATATCTCTACAGTGCCCTTTCAAGCAGTTGTAGAGAGTGATGAGGTCTCCCCTCAGCCTCCTCTTCCTCAGACTAAACAACCCCAACTCCCTCAATCCATCCTCATAAGCCTTATTCTCCAGGCCTCTCACCAGTTCCATGTCCCTCCTCTGCACTCGCTCCAGCCCCTCCAGATCTCTCTTGTGCTGAGGTGCCCAGAACTGGACACCAGACTCAAGGGGTGGCCTCCCCAGTGCTGAGCACAGGGAGACAATCACCTCCCTGCTTCTGCTGGTCACACTATTCTTTATGCAAGCCAGGATGCCCTTGGCCTTCTTGGCCACCTGGGCACACTGCTGGCTCATGTTCAGCCGCCCGTCGACCAGCACCCCCAGGTCCTTTTCCACCAGCTACATCCCTTCTGGTGTTAACGGAACCAAAGAGAGTTGGGTTTTATTGCTGTCTCATATTCAGCAGAACTGTCTTTCCATTGTCTTGAACACGCGTTACAAAAAGACTGGAGGTGGCTGTGAAATCTGGGCCAAGATTTATAACGCTCCAAAAGCCATTTGCCAAAGAGAAGGCTCAAAAATTCCCTGCTCTGCTGAAGGAGAATGGTGTGAGCGTAGGAACTGAGCAGGTCCGTAGGAAACGCCTTTTAAGAGAGAATAAATGGGTTTCACACCCGCTTTGGACTTTGGCATTGAATGCAACCCCTTGTCTGAGTAATGATAAATCCACCGCTGGCAGGTTGCCAGCTCAGCCGTGGCTCTTCCACGCTTATTTTTCTCCAGTTGAACAGGAGCACACATCTGCAGCCTCCCCACAGGGTTCTCACCTGGTGTCTCTTATGAAGATGGCTCCTAAAAGGCAGCTGCTCACGGCTCAGAATTTCCACCTACTCAGAAACTCTGAGATTAACCAGAAATTCTGATTTTTTTAATATTTTTTTTTAATTAAAAAACCCCAACGAGCTATTTATTTTGCAGAGCTGTAAATTTAAATATGAGAAATATACCATTCCAGGAAGGTGGTAGAACAACAATTTGCCAAAATGTTGTTTTTTTTTTTCTTTTTCCTCAATGAGATGCCCTTTTCCTTGCAATTGGTTTTCAATAAGCTGGCGTTTTCCTATATCACAATAGCAAATCAGCTCCAGTGATTATGAGTGTTTCCTGAGAAGTCTCATACCCTTTCTGGATTGACAGTAACACTTTAAATGGCAGCCAGAATAAAATTTAAAAATTATAATCCCAAAATCACAGCAACAACTTGCAGATAAGGGTGAGTGCTGAATACACAAGTGCATAGGTCCAAGGGCTATCAAACATAAAGTTTTTAAGGCACACTTTGATAGGTGATGCATGTGTTCTACCAGTTAATTGTAACAAGATTTTAAACCCCAAATAAGAAGTTTGGCAAATACAGAGAATAACAGAAAATCCCAAAATTAGTGCACTAAAGGAAGCCAGTAACAGGTGAGTATCAACCAAAATAACCTGTCTCCCCTAAAAACATCTTGACAGATGTAACAGAAGTGGAAATCTAAAGAGTAGAATATGTAAAGACATCAGAAATTCCACTCCTGATTCTGAACACACTTAAAGTTTGATTTCCAGAATCTGGAAGAGCACAGACCAACCTGCACAGCAGCAGTACAGTCACTTCTGAAATAATTAGTAGCTGCAGCTGCACAGAGAAACAGGGGTGTCGTGCAGACCATTTAATTAACTAATAATCCAGAAGATGCCTGTGGAGTACAAAGCTTTCTTGTCTTCCCTGGCATTTAGAAGGGAAAAGCAGCAATTGTCATGACACAGATTAAGGTTACCCTCTGTTTTATTACTGGAGTGGGCTATTCCAGTGGACATTCTTTGATATGCAACTAATCAAATAAATTAAAATAGCCCTCACAGACATTACTTCTGTTGCAGGTTTTAAGCCAGGCTAATATTGCAACTGAGTAAGGCAAGCTGAAATGTGTGCCCAGCCATATGCTCCTGTGACACTGTTGGTTGCAAACGTTTATAAATGAGCCAAGGAGCACTAGTTGGGCACAAATGCAAAGCAACACCATTTGGTTCTTCAGAAAAACCCCATTCTTACAGGAGCTGTGTGAGTAGCCAAACTGGAACAAGTCTGGATTTCAACATCTGTGAGACAATCTGATTTCATCCAGATGGAGATATTTTTTTAAAGTATTAGACAATATAAAATATATATGGTCAAGCCCACAGCAGGAAAGTATCCTCAGATGATAGACTGGAAAATAAAACGCAATAAAGAAACTTCACCTCATGTGTCAAAGCAGCAAATTTCATATCCTTCCTTTTTAAATAGAATTCACTTCTGAAACTGAACTTTAAAGATGAGATTTTCTATTTCATTTTTTGTAGACCCGAGCACTCATATATACTTATGTCTACTTAGAACTTCGGGAAGTTCTCAGCCAGCAGAAGGTATTTAGCAAATTATTTAACTTAAATTAAGCATCAGAAATGCCTGAAGTTTACAAAAACTCGTCGAATTGAAATGTTTGCTTTCAAGTCAGCAATGCTTGACTAAAGCCCAGGCATTTCCTCTTTCATTAACGTCTTCCTCTCTGTAGCCTTCGGTGTAGAATTTCTAACTACTGTTCCTTCTATTTTCTTGGCCTACTTCTTGGATTTCATTTTCACTTTCTGCTAAATCACTCAGCTCTTTACTACTGCTGTATAAATATATGTTCAACCTTTCTGCTCGCAGTTGGTGGAAATGTACGTTCCTGACACACTATCCCCCCCAACACATCATGTTTTCCCCATATGTGCCCTTGCATCCTGCTAGTTTTAGACCTCTGTAAGGCTGAAATTTTATTCAAAGTTCGGGGGCGGGGGGAGAGGGTTTGGGGGTCTGGTTTTATTTTTAGGTATAAGAATACTTCAGGCAAAGATGTTGGCTGGTTTTGACACATCTGGAACTTTCTTCTGCTCATCTTCTCTGTATCAGCCTCTGCCTGAAGAACATCAGCAGAACATTCCCAGAGGATTAGTATGCTTGTGGCAGTCGTATATGAAGAGTTTAAAGAGGCCCTCTCTGACAACGTAGGGTTATTCCAAATCGCCTGGTGACTCATTCTCTCTTGCCAGCCAAGCACTAGCCTTTGCCCATGAGGGAAGAACCTTTCCCCGAATCCTGTCACCTACTGGTGATCAACCTGAGCCTAGAAACTTGGTGGGAAAGACCCGTGACCTTCTGTGAGGCGTAAACCTGCTCCACGTTTCCGACGCTTGAAGGACATGTGTGTCTATAAAGCCTCCTTTGAAGGTGGAATTTCTGGAGAAACAGGGTGCCCTTTACCTGTAAAATGTTGCAGTTGGGCTTTTAGCGGGAAAAGAATTAATGAAAACTAAGCCTTTCCTTAGCTTTTCATTTTATGTTTTTTGCTTTCTATTACAAAATGGGGGAAAGTTACCGAAAAACCCAGGAACAAGTTCATTTTCCTGGTGGTAAGAATACACTTGCAACACTTGTCTCTGTTAGGGTTTTCCTAGGCATGGCTTGGTCACCATGGAGCAAGGATCACTCTGGTTTTGAGAGGCATTTTTCAGAATCAAATGCCCTAACTCTGAACTTTTGTCTCTTTTTAATGTCTAATAATTATCCCCTTACTGGTGACCTCACATGGAGTGTACACAGTGTACCCCAGGAGCTGTTTTCCCCCTTCTGTTATGATTTAGGGAAACAGATTGTCAGGTAACTTTGATTATTGATTAGTTTGGGTTTTTTTTATGAGAAGGTGCATAAATCACCTTTTTATTTTGATTAGTTGTTTTCCTATGACATGCAAAAAGCTTTTTGGAACATAAATTGCTCATCTGTTTTACATTCTTGTGTAGGAGAGGGGGAGAGAGAGACTTCTCTGGGGGAGAACTTTGTAGAGTGGGGCTGATGGTTGAACTCGATGATTCCAAGGGTCTCTGCCAACCTGAATGATTCTGTGATTCTATGAAATCAATTGAATTAGAGCTTTAGCTGACTCCTCCCTTCCCAACCAATGTGATGTCCACTGTCTACACTTTCACCCTTAGCTCTGTAAAACCTGGAAAAATAAGCAGGGAGAAAGGTATTAATTGTACAGCTGCTCAATTATGCCACAGACTGTGACACATCACTGGCTTTTCATAGTAATCCTCTAAAATACAGATCAGTTATTTAATGCATGAATTGTTTTCTCCAACCTACTCCCTTCCATCTGCCTTATTACTGGCCATGTTAATCCTAAAATTACATCCTGCTAGTTCTTGCCTGGGGGAGGCAGAGCATCCAAAACCGCCTTGGTGTAAGCAAGAGAAGTGGGTAACTCTAAAAGCAAGAAAGATTGCGTAATAGTCGTAATCTTACATAACAAGAAGTGGAAAATGCCATATACTTCCAGTCTCAAAAGGGTAATAAATCAAAAAGTAGACAGAGAAGAAAAAGTTACGTACCTTGGGCAGTGTGAATGTGTTTTAAAATACTGGGCATTGGAATTTTCTTTTCCCGTGTTCCTGCTTGCAAGAAAAGCTACAAGGAGTTAGTAATTCTTCACTGAAGTATGAAAATTACGTTCATATAGGACTGTCTTTTGCTGTGTCCCTTCAAATGATCCTTTTAATCTGACTGATTATTTCGAGATTTAGCTTGGGAAAGGGCTGCTGGAGCAGATTTGCTTGTTATTTGTACTTCATCAACACCTGAAAGACAATACCAGCTTTGAAAAAGGGATTTAGGAAAGGAGCTGAGCTTATTTCCTAGAAATGAGAGGAGGAGGGGAGAGAGAGAGTGGAGATAGTTCTTCATCCAAGGTAAGCTGTCTGTGTGAGCCCATGAGGAAACGGTGAGAGACGAAGAGGAGAGGAAGAGTGAGTGCATGGTAGCACAAGACACTGAAAAAGAAAAGGAGATGATATGATATGTTGTGAGATGAGATGTGAGGAGCACATCAATGGAGATAGGAAGTCAGGTGGTGAATTAGTAAAGGCTCTTATGGAAAAGGAGGCTTTTTGGTGGTACCTGTGTCTGTATGATGCTGGGTGAAGGACAGGAAGGTGAGGAAATTTGTCAGCTCTGAAAAATTACTGTTCAAGGACCATGAGAAGGTGCTCTGGAAGAGGATCATATGCAGAAGTTCTCAAGTGGAGAACACTGTTAGCCTTGCTGTACTTGTGTAAGCAATATTTACTAATGAATATTTCCATAAAAATGAGACAGATTTTTCCTCTGCTTCAGACAGAAACCTGTGATCTGCCATTTTCTTCAAAATTCTTACCAGCTGCCCCAGTCAGCAGCCCTTCTACCTTCCTTTGTAGTTCCTGTTATACAAAAAATACCACTTTAAGTTCATTATTTCAAAAGGACAGACTGATCCTGTAAACGGTGATTCATAAAAATACAAATAGTCACTTCAATTTTGCCCTTTTTCTGTCACTAAAGATGACATGATGGTAAGGGTTGTGATATTATAACAAGTTCTAGACAAGTATTCGAGGCTTAAATACCCTTCAAGAATATCCTGCCCTGAACTGTTGTATGTCAAAGCTCCAACCCTGAGATGAACAGAAACACAACCAGAAAGAATGGCCACTGTGGCATCAGCCCACCCCTAGCAGAAAGTTTACATTTCAAGAATACCTTCCCTTTTGACTGAAATAATAAAAAAACACCCTGAGACAACTGTTGAGGTTTGAAATTTTGTGTTTTATTTATCATTTAGAACAACCCCCAAATCTTTTAAACATTTCCAAGAAAGGGAACTGGGGTGAAACGTCTATTTTCTGATCAGAAAGATCAATTTTTTAATTCATGTCTCTTGCCACTGGAAACAATCCAAAATCTACCCAGAATGCTTGAAATCTCCCACGGGAAATATTGCCAAAATCAATGTTTCTCTGCAAGACGTCCTGGCTTTGATGCTGCTGCTTGTTTTGATCAAAACCAAGTTGTCAGATCCACCGACTAGTTCTGGTTAGAAACAAGCTCGATGGAAAAAAGGATGAGAAAGGGCTGGGAACTTTAATATTTTCAGTGTGGCTTAACCATTCCCCTCGAGAAGGTGTGTAGGTGTGGAGCTGAGACCATGGACACAGTGATTGACTCCGGGGTCAGACTCCCTAATCACTGCAGATGACTCCCTGCTGCACGCAGCTCCTCCTGCTGCTTTTATTGAACCATAATTCCCTCTTCAGCTTTATAAAATACACATCCTGACACATGGGAATTCGTGTTTATTGTTGTAATTTGGTGATGCAAATAAGGGCCCCTTTGGTCAATTGCAAGCTATTACCAGAACGTGTCAAGTGCCCAAACAAATAGCTGGAGCTGAGGGTGGTTTTTTTTTTGGGGTGTGTGTGTGTAACATAAAGTGTCATTAGAATAACTGCGCCGTGAAGTTTTATGGAAAAATGTAAAATTAGATTTTATAGAGGGCTCGGTGGGGTAGCACATTCTTGGATTTTATTGAAGCCTAACACTGTCCTCAGCTTCTCAGACACAGTATGTTTCAGTAGGCGCTATATTATTCCAAATAACTATTGTGAACAGATCCTGGATCCTGGCGAAACTTATATAGCACTTATAGTCCTCAGCCAGCCAGGATTCCCAGCAGAGTTTCTCAGTTTCTCCACATTCAGAATTTCCTTTGTGCTTCGATAAATGTCGAGTCAGCTCCACTTAGGACAGGCAGGATATTCCAGGAGGAAGCATGTGCACTGAGCTGACAAAATCTTTGATTAGAGGCAAAGCTTATGTTTATTGCGTGATGTATTCTGCTAAACAGCAACACCCTGTACTGTAGCCTCTACCAGTGCCTCACACGAGTCTGTATTTCCCTTGTTCTAAAGGAGTGTACACAAATTTAACAGTGGCACTAGAGCCACTATCTCACCTGTATCAGGACTACCTCATTTTTTCGCAACACCAAGCGTTTTTGAGCTTGGTACATGCCCATTCTAAATACTGCTAATAGGGTGTAATCGCAGAATCACGGAGTGCTTAGAGTTGAAAGGGACCTTAAAGATCATCAAGTTCAACCTTGGGAAGTTCCATGGGGGGACACCTCCCACCAGCCCAGGTTGCTCCAAGCAATAATGCTCTGCAGAGGACTCTGTTTCTCAGCCCATGTTCCCGCTGGTGTGCGCAGTGAGGCTGCACAGGTTGGGAGGACAGGAATCATAGAATCATAGAATCATTTAGTTTGGAAGAGACCCTTGGGATCATCAAGTCCAACCATCAGCCTTACTCTACAAGTTCTCCCCTACACCAGATCCCTCAACACCACATCTCATCTACTCTGAAACACAGTCAGGGATGGGGACTCCACCCCCTCCCTGGGCAGCTGATTCCACTGACTGACCACTCTCTCTGGGAAAAACTTTTTCCTCATGGCCAGCCTAACCCTACCCTGCTGCAGCTTGCAGCCATTCCCTCTCCTTCTATCGCTCATTGCCTCTGAGAAGAGACCAGCACCAACCTCTCTGCAATGCCCTTTCAAGCGATTGTAGAGAGGGATGAGGTCTCCCCTCAGCCTCCTCTTCCTCAAACTAAACAATCCCAACTCCCTCAATCCATCCTCATAAGCCTTATTCTCCAGGCCTCTCACCAGCTCCGTGTCCCTCCTCTGCACTCGCTCCGGCACCTCGATATCTCTCTTGTGCTGAGGTGCCCAGAACTGGACACCAGACTCAAGGTGTGGCCTCACCAGTGCTGAGCACAGGGGGAGCCTTGGGAAATGAGATACAGCTGTTCCCCAGTTTTATGAATTTTGGAGTTGCTGCTGAGACAGCCCCACGGGCTTTTCCTCTGCTGTACACCCTGCTTTGCTTCCAAGAGGCATTTGCTTTCTCTCCTTTACCTTAAATGTTACCAATGGAGAGGGAAGCAAAGAGAAGATTTGAATTATCTGCTTGAGGAGAAAATCATATTTGCAAACAGCCCAAATGGGCTTCGTATTTTACTCTGTTTATGTAAGAAAACATCCCATAGTTTGTTTTTAAACACATTTCTAAAGCAAGCAAATGGTAATTTGTCTCTGGAAAGACCCGATAGACAATGAAGGAAAACTTTCCTTGAAGTTTTGTGACTAATGCTGAGATTAAAGGGCAGGAAGCTTCTGTGTCCCTGACACAGCTTTGTTCGCACCACAGGCTCTGTGCCGTGGTGCAGCATTGAGTCTGGGGGGACTTTATCTGCCACATATGGGGAGAATAAGAAGAAAACAGCAACCCTTGCAGAAAAGCACACTTCTGCAGTGCGATCTGACAGTCAGCCTCCATTCTTTCACATAAGAAAATACCACAGAAGAGTTGAGGTCAGAGATGAAACCACAGGTATGTGTCTGTGGTGTGCTGTAGGCAGATGTGAGCTGGTTCAGGAGAACAGTAGCCAGATGTCATGTAGGAATGATGGCTCAGCCCAGTCTGGAGCCTCGGAGCTCCTGGTCTGCAGTGGTTCCATGTACTGGGCACACTGTCCAAGTGACCTGGGAAAACAGGAGGTAGATGTTCTTTTACTCCATCAAATCCTGACTGGCACTAACCGAGATTTTTTTGAACCTAAGGCCCATATTCTGCCATCAGCTCTACACTGAGATGTTCCTTTCAAACCTGGGAGACCACCAAACTCCCTGTGTCTGCATGATGTGTGTTTGGAGGGAACACTGGGCTTCAGTGGCCTGCCAGAGGAGAAGTCCCTCTCTCTATTATCAGCCCTTTTAAATACTCTCCCGCTCTCTGCTGAGTTCCTATTAAAGTTTATGCCTAAAATTTTGGCTATTTCCAATTCACTAAATTTCATGCTTGGAAAATAGCTTTTTGGGAGCTTCCACGGGGCTTGCCTTCTCTTGAAAGCCTTTACCATTATTCTCACTGTGTCTTAGTGTTCTGCCTTTGTGTCAGACTGCAGAAGACGGGAAGGTCTATCACTTTCCTGTGTAGTGTGTAGGACTTCATTCATATTCCCCTAGGATCGATGGGATTCCTACGTGCCCCTATCTTAGAAATAAATGCCAGTGACACTCCTACAGAATTTCCCTGACCGTGTATTGCTTCAGCTACCACTCAGCTCTCTTATTTAATGCACAGTGCACTAACACAGAAATGCTGCTACTTGGAAACAGTTTGTATTCCTGTCTTTTGCCCTAATTGCAAACCCCCTTTATTCACCACCAACCACCAGCAAAAATATGTTCCTAATCCCGCCCCATCATCTTCCATACGGAACCTCTTTCAGAATCATTGCTCTAGGCGTTTGTTGGCTTTCCTTGGTTCTAATTATGCTGTTTTCTCTTTTCTTGCCTGCTGACAAAAGCCACTAAATTTGCCTTTTTCTTCTCCTTGAAAATGGAAGTGGGTCTCTCTTCCCTGGGACACTGTCTGCTTTTCTGCTGAAACACTGAGGGTAAGGAGTGGTTTCAGC
Source organism: Jacana jacana (assembly GCA_013400555.1). Lineage (NCBI taxonomy): Eukaryota > Metazoa > Chordata > Aves > Charadriiformes > Jacanidae > Jacana > Jacana jacana. The sequence goes on along the minus strand of VZTM01016038.1, from coordinate 111,210 downwards.
CCCAGGCAACGCCAATGCTATCCCCAAAGTGCTTCACTGGGAACTGTCTCGTTCTCCACTGCTTGCCCTGCGTTTCCATCCTGCTGGGTGTGTTACTGACAGGGACCCGCATCCCCTGAGAACAGCACATTGCATCGAACCGCCCCGCAGCTCCCTCTGCTTCTCCTTCCCCTTCATGCAATACCAACTGTTTTGAACTGGTACATCCTCTTCAAGGGACTATTTCCTCTCCTGTTGGCTTGGAAATCAAAATGGGCTCTTCCATGCAGCTGGGCTTAAAAACCTCTGCTTCCAACACCACCACGTGTTGGTCTGTGCCTTCAGGTGGGCAGCGAGTGGCACCCTCACAAACCAGTCTGGATAGCTGGTGCCAATGGTGTAGGTGGGAAACAATTCTGTTTCAAAAAGGAATAAGAGTCTCTTTAACAGTTCTAGAAGTTATAAATGCTCCTACTGAAAGAGTTACCACAACAGGGCAGGACTTCAGCTAACAACACAGGACCCCAATCTCAGCCTTACACTGGAGACGCTGGGTCCAGGCTGAGCCCACCGGTGCTGCCACTGTCACAGGACAGACAGAAGCAAGGGACAACCCTGGTCTTTTAGACTCTACCAGCAGTACCTTGGGAGCAGGTCCCTGGCATGGCAGGTATCTCCCAACCCATTCCCTGGTCTGGGAGCTGGCACAGGCTGGGGCTGTTCCCAACAGGCAGTTTGGTCACCGTTGCAGTGGTTTGGAGGATTTTTGATTATGTAGATGTGACCCCCTCGTGCCCTGTGGCCAAAGGATGGGCTCTGCAACTGTTTAGGTGATGTAGTTGTTTTTCCTTCCATTCAGTTGTATTTTTGTTTCCTAATCTGCCTTTCAGCTCTCAGGTGATACAAATAACTGTTCTGCTCATTTTCAGTCCTGTTCCTTTACCCCCCAGCTCTTTGTCTTTCTCTTACATGAAGGAAATGGTACACACAGCTTCCATATATGTTGCATAGATTTAGAACTATAATTCCCAGGTGATGTGCTCATAATCCCTTTGAGTATCCATGCAAATATGCTGGGGTATTAGACAGTAATGCATTTGTCAACTGGAATATCTACTTACAGCAGAACAAACACCGAAGTGTAGCTGTGACATCAGTCCTTGGAAGGAATGAGCCATTAATCAAGAAAACAGCCTGCCCTTCCCTATTTTCACGGTTCCGTTGCCCCCGAGGCTTCCGTATTTCCGTTTCCAAGTCCCAACTGCTGACTTCTTATCTGAAAGGCTGCAGCCATAATTACAGAGAAAAGTAAATGGACTATAAAAAGCACACTTAATCCAACATAATTCTTCTTCATAATAACTGTGCTTAAGAAATTGATGGTTGAGCGGCGTTCTTACTGCACATGCAGTCATAGAAAATGATAGCTTAAAAAAATAGACAACTATGGAGCACATGTTGTATGACTGGACAAAGATATTTATCATGCTATATGGTAATTCATAGGAAAAAACTGGCAAACAATATGTGATCTGTATGTGATAGCTGCTTTCCAAACAGAAGAATGAGCATATTTCTACCCCTGCAGCCTGAACACAAAATGAGAGAGCAAGAGGAAGGGTGATTTTGCTTCAGGTGGGCTTCTGCTGGACAAGACCTGTTCATCTGGACCTATTGCTGTGCTTAGCTGTATT
>VZTM01016038.1:68887-97622 GCA_013400555.1 Jacana jacana | reverse complement strand
TCTCTGAACAATGTGCTGTTCATTTCAGACTTTAGTCAGGTAGAAGAGGTCTAGCTAAAAAAGTAAAACTACTGAACTGAAAATTGGTTTGTTTTACCTCAAACCAGGACATTTGTAAATCAGCATCTGGCCCCTAAATTCATCTAAATATTGCTGTGCTGCAGAATACAGAGCAAAACATACTATTTTTTTTCACGTTGGAGACTGAAATACAGATGAGAAATATTCGCAAATATAAATACTAATGTAAAATTACTCTTTTCCAAATGGCTTCAATTCCACTGGTGTCAGCTGCAAAGGCTGCTTCCCTCCCCTCCCCTTCTGGCGTATCATCGATGTTACAGATCACTGAGCACCTGAAACTCTTTATTGTACATTTAAATGCATTGTTACTGAATTTTAGTGGCTAAGCAGCCATTTCAGTGTTCACAGGATTCACAGAAACCTACTTTGAGGCAGCACAGAAATACTGAAAAGAGAAGTTCTTCACCCAGTTCCTTTTCCCTTGCAATGTTACGCTGCTGCCTTACTGAAAATTGGCAGTGAGGTGAAAAGAGGATATTAGTAAGTTAAGATAAATCTGCCATGAAGGAAAAACCCAAATGCCAGAACAAACACACACAATTAGGGAAATCAATTGTCTGAGAGTTCAGCTCTGCCCTCAGATGCTTTTCAGAGACACTTCCTCTCAAGAGTGAAAATGATTTTGTAATTAAACTTGAGATGATGAAAACACCCATTTTTTTTGACACCAGCATGGTGCGGGAATGGCTGTTGGCCCAGTTTAAGGATGGGGGGCTTGACCCAGATCTTCTCCCTTGGGAATCTGCTTGGTGTCTCCAGGGCTCCTAAGAAGTTGGTCCTTCCTTGGCCCACATGTGATGAAACAGGTATTTTAGAGAGCCTGTGCTGCTGCACTTCCCTCTAAAATACTTTCTGTGGGGCCCCTCTTTCAGGAGTTTGGCCAAAAGAGCCAAGGGCTTCAGAAGGAAAGCCTTGCTAGGAAAAGAAAAACCCTTAGAAGTTCTTCCATGAACTCTGCTAGTAAAATTTATGCTGAAAAGTTCTTCTGGTTAAAATTCTCTTTAAAATAAAGGGTAGAAACTACAGGAACTGAGGCCCAACATCTTTTCCTACAGATACAGAAAATGCAGCTGTATAGAAAGAAAATATGCTCACGCCAAAGCACATCCAGTCGTTTATACGTTCTTTGTTCCATTGCTACTAATAATTGCATTCCTCCCAAAGCCATCTAGGAAGACAAATGATTGTATCAAGAAGGATTTCTATAGCAGAGGGATACAGAGATGAAGAATTTCTGTTAATACAATTTATGAAGAGAGAGGTTTTACAGGTGTTCCATATTACACATTTGGATTTCCAAATCTGCACCTAATATTTTTTCTTTCCATAGTGAGTATAGTAGCTTAATCTTTATCCAAGTGTCTTTAAAAAGAACATTCTGATTCACTTGCCAAAATTGGATATGAATTTTGAAACAGAGAAATTGTTCATGTTTGCTGAAAGAATTGGCACCCCTTCTCTATGACTCTAGGAACGGCTCCTGCACTAAGAGGCTGAGAAAAGGATGAAAATTAGTTCTGAAAAAAAAAATCCATTTATAAAAGGTGATTTTTTATTTTTTTTTTTAGTGCTTATGAAGCAGAAGTGGATTTCTATCCTTTATTCAAATAAATTTTTTCATCTGTTCTTGTCTACTAGTGCTGAAAAAAAATAATATTGATTTTGGCTTGCTCCTTCCTCTCTCTGCAGTTTGTGGAGAAGAGTGAAAGCCAAATTCGGGCAGGGTACGTATATGATATAAGCAGCTCCCTGAAATCCAGCGTTAACAGCCTGAGCGTAACTTGATGGGCTGAACACGCAAAGGGCAGGGATGAACAGGCTGATGGCAAAGAAAACAAGTCAAGAAAAGGTTTCTCTTCATTTCATAACAAGTCTTTCTGGTTCTGAGGTAATAAATAATCTTGACCCTTCGGTAGTGTTTAGCTGTTTACATTCTGTTGAGGTGTAAACTGTGACACAGTATGTTCCTCATTTTAATTCAGAGCAGAATTAGAATTTTGGAAAGCTGGTGGAGAATTTATGGACTTTGGGATTATTTCTTGAGATAGCCTAATTTGGAGTCACATAAAAAGTTGCATAATAAAATTATTTATTCAATATTTAATACTGTAGGGTAAATGTAAAGAGAAAAAAAAAAGTCATTTCCCCAAGAAAATTCTTTCACACTTTTACTGTGCTTGGAAGGACTTTGCTCACTTCTCTTAGAACTGTGTTTTCTTTTCAGTTCCTGGTTATACTATTACTATTTTAGCACAGATCCATCAGGAAACACCCTGGGGCATTTGTGTATCTCCAAAGGAACTGACAAAATACAACAGGCAAAGGAGTGGTTTTGGGTTGGTTTGTTGTTCCTTTTAATGAAATAATGTAGTCAGGTGAAATAATCAAAAACTCACAAGCAAAAAACCTGTGCCTGAAAGAAGAACCTTGGGAAATGAACTTGCCTTTATAGAAGTTTCCTGTTTGCTCTTCCTCATTCGTTCTTCTGACTTTGAGTAAAAATTGATGGAGAAATTTTGGTTGTTTATAAAGTAAACTTTTTTGGATGTTTGGTGAACTTGACACCACTCACAGCATTACTGCAGTGTACACTTCACTTAGTCTCCCCGTTCCATCAGATTCTGGTTTTTATTGTTTTCCTTTCAGTCTTTTCCACTTGTGAGAAATGCACACGAGTATGTGGTCACGTGTTAGCCCATTGGCCGGCCCGTGGAATTATTTCTAAGTATGTGCATGGGGGAGGATGTGTTTATTTCTGCAAAGATCTGTGTATGTACCACTGAATGCAGTGGGGCCTGGGGAAACTGATACAAGATGAAAAGAATTTTGTTTTAGTGAAAGCTGAATAAAGATGAGTGTCTACGTAAGTAAATACTTTAATTTAAGGCTGAGTATAGACTAGTAATGATAGGATCCTTCTAACTTCAGCTTGAAACAACACTGAATTGCAGAAATATATAAAGAACTTCATTTAGGTTTGTAAGATCCTGAGATTATCACTTTCCTCCTATGCTTTCATCCATTAGGACAACTCTAGTCAAGTATGAAGCACAGCCTACTCCAGCTACTCTAAGCTCATGTTCCTTCATCCAAGAGCCATTCCATGAGTCATTGACTACTTGGGTTAAATGCACCATGTCCACTTCAGCTCAGACATTTCTCAACCCCATATTAACTGTCAAAATAGTTTGGAAAGCCAGTTACCAGTAATGGTGTGTTTGGCAGCTAATAACAATTGCTTAATCAGCTTTCATTTTCCATTGTCCAGTGATCTAATAGAAAAAGCATTAGATGCCATCGGCTGTCTTTTTTCCCCCCTCTAATATTTTCAAATTGTGTTGTAGTTAGAAAGCACCTTAGAGCTAAGGCAATAAATAACCATGTTCTCAGGTACTTGCTCGGACACAGTTAGTAAAAACACATGTTTATAAGCTGTTTCCCAGCTCGCGTCAGACTCCTAATTTTTTACGAGTCACACATGACCCAGTAGCTCCACAGGCTGGGGATAAAGAGTTTTTGCTCTGGAATAAGGGGACTTCTCAGGCAGCTTTGTGCTGAGCCCGTTTTGTCACACGAGAGGCAGGGACTGTTCCCCGGGAGTGCTCCTGCTGTTCATAGACATAAGGTGATAGATACAGACATAAAGGATATATAGATATAAAGGTGCTGTATCGGAGGGTTCAGGGACAGGGAAGTCTGACAATCACAGAACAAGGAACCCCTGGCTGAATCTCCTGAGGGAGAAAGGTGTGAAAGCTGGAAAGTGAGAAAAAGAGGACATCATTGTAACAACCAGTGAAAGGCAGAGAGAGAAAATAAAATTTTAAAAAGGGAAAGAGAAAACAGAACTTAACTGGGCTGTTCATACCTTGCTTTGCCTGATTAATACATGGCGAGGTGAATGGTGTGGATTTTTCTGGCAGAGGTTTATTCAATTTGCTTCTCCTTTCTTTTCCCTCTTCCTTGTCTCCTTGAAGCTTCATGATGTGCCTCTAGCCTCTCCTCCTCCTGTCTTTCCTGTGTTTCATCTGCTTCCCCAGGACAGAGTCTCCTCCATACATTCTTCTTCAGATGCTGCATTCTAAAGGCTTGTCTCAACCTTCAACTCCAAGGTCCTTATCTCATAATCCTATCATATACCATAGAATCTGAGGCTTCAGAGATACCTTTCCATTGAGATACAGATGTTTCTTCTCCTACCCCGCCTTGTTGCCAGCAGTTAGACAGTGTACATGGCACGGGAATGCACTGCACACCCGAATCACTCCTTTTCTGAATGTAGACAGTAAGTCTTTTAAAATAGAAATAATCCCACATTACTGAATTTGGTCCTAAAGAGTACAATTCCCCATTTTCATTCTGCTTATATCTGATCTATATGGAACTATTGCCTAAAATTTGTTTATACTGCAGAACTCTCCTTGTTCTATATGGAAGAAGTGAAAAAATAAAATAAAATAAAATAAAATTAAATTAAAAAAAGAGACCTTTTCTTGACCTGGGTGCACTAAAATAAACCACTCAAAAATTGGCTTCAGGCTGGGAAAGGGGACAAAATGTGATGTCCACTATATTAAAGTTCTATTTTCACTCAGACTGCTTGGGTCAAGAATGGCATCCTGATTTTGTTTAGTGGAAAGATGGAAAACAAGGGATACGTTGCCCAAAGTGGGCTTCAGTTTTTTATTACTAAGTTAATAATTAAACAAAAAAAATATTGGTAAGCTAAAACCAACCAAAAATAAACAAGCACACGGTTGGAACAAGGAGGGGATGCCAAAGCTCCGTATTGCATCAGGCATCAGTCAGAGCACGAGATGCATTTTAAAGGGGGCGGTGCTTAAACTGCCATATCTTCAGTCATTCAGTCTCCCTAAAGTCAATCCTTCCATCAAACTGATCTGCTTTTTATATATATCTATATATATATGTCACTTAGTGCAGTTCCTCCTGCTAATTAGCTTTCCTGCCCCAGGGCCCATTATCCATCCCTGGCACCAATTGGCATGGGTTTGACCACACCATGAACCTCCCTTGGTGTCCACATCACGTCTGAGTTACCTTTTGGGAATGGCCTGTGGCCCATTGTAACTCCTGACCTGTGTCAGGGAATTGGTATTAGATGTCCCTGGGCAAACAAAACCATAAAAAAAAACAAAACAAAAAAAACATCCAATCCAAGAGATTATTACACTTTAAGAGTGCAGTTGGTTGAGTTCCAGTGGTTGGTTCTCCGCCAGAGCAAACAGACATGACTGAGAAGTACTAGGACAGGAATCAGTGCCCGATTTACACTGAGCAGACAGAAGAATTTCAGAAAGAAAAGGGAAAATTTGACTTCTGAAGCAAGCAGGAGCTGTGCTAGCCTGTGTACTGCAATAGTCTTTTGTATTAAAAACCAAAGAAAACTTGGAATGAAAATGACAGCAGAGGTATCTATTCTACCTGGCTTTAATTTTTGTGATTCAATGCATTTTGTTTGTTTGTTTGTTTGGTTGGTTGGTTTTTTAATATTTGCTTACTATTTTGCAATTGCATTTTTACCCGGGACTCACTTAAAGCTGCAGAACTGTTAAAAACCAGTTTGCTAAAGGGCAGTGCTGGAAGTTAAACTGAACTGCAGCCTTTCTATTGTAATTTATTCTTGCAAAATGTCCAGAATACTTTGACTTTTCTTGCTTCCAACCCCCTGCGCTTGCTAAGACAAAGTTCACTGGAAAAACAAACAAGCCTGGTACAAATACTGTCCACAGGTGTTGTTTTTTTTTTTAACCCAGGCTGTGCTGAACAGGGTTAGCTTCAATTTTTCACAGGGGATGTTGAAATCCCAGCTGGCTCTTGAATACCTTGTTCTTCTCCTCCTGCCCTGCTCCTTGTAGCTCCCACCACTTTTCCAGGATCAAGCCAGTCCCATCTGGTTCCCAAAGAGCTCCTCTCTCTTCTCCTGCTCCTCAGACTTGGCATCCTTTCCATCCTCCACCTCCTGGAAGGAGACAGATTTCCAAAAATGGGGGGGGTTTAAAAATTTTACACACACACACACACACATATAAAACACAAGTCCCCTGTGAGACATAGGCACCTGCTCAGGGCTCAGGGGTTGGAACTCGATGATCTTTAAGGTCCCTTCCACCCCGAACCATTTTGTGATTCTATGATTATTTTGAGAAGCAGCAGGTCTCACAGGACAGAAACTGTCTCACTGTTATGTGTTTAAATAACATAGGAGCAAAGACCTTCACTTCAATGAAGCAGATGAATGACATGTACGTTTTTGAGGTCACAACTCAGATGACAGTAGCATTCTGTAACTATGCAAGATAGGCAGAAACTGGCACATATTTAAAAATTAATACATAAAAGTGACAAGTGAAGATGTGTATTTTACAAGGAGCAGAAACAGCTGCTTTTGCCTGTTTCTCAAATGGCTCACAATTCCAGCACAGCAGGAATTTCCATTTCAAATTCTTTGTTACCCACAGTGAGAGAGAGACAGAGGGAAGGATTGAAGAGAAAGGTCGGGGAGGGGGCGGGAAGGGAATTCATCAGTGTTAGTAAACAGCTGAGGACGGAGCCAGCGCTACTTTCAGACCAGGCCAGAGGACATGGGCCCAAACCGAAACAGAGTAGGTTCCTTCTGAACATCTGGATGCACTTTTTATTGTGATGGTGACCACCCAACTGGGACAGGTTGCCCAGGGAGAGCGCGGAGATCCATGTCTGGAGATATTCAAAAGCTGTCTGGACACAGTCTTGAGTGATTGCCTTTAGGTGGCCCTGANAAGGATATGGCACACTTAGAGAAACCCAAAGATGACCAGTGGGATTTCTACAAAGCCTACCTTTCCACTTTGACTGGCCCCAGTAATTTGTAAGAGAAAGGTGTCCTGGCACAAGGAGAACTGAGAATCTTTGCCTGTGGTTTTCAGGCACCTTTAAAATGAATCCTTTTGAAATTTCTGTTTTTCTCTGTCACCCATGAATACCTTCAATGTTTGTGCTTATTCTTCCATCTTCTACCACACTACCATTTTTTACGTCTTTTGTCTCCCCTTCAATCAACTTTTTAAGTTTGTAGTCACCCATCTCTAAATTAATGTGATCGTTTTCAGTTAGTTTTCTCATCCCATGTTGGCATATTGGCATCAGCCTCTCCTGAGGAAACAACAAACCTGTGTTTACCCTGAAAAAACTACAAAGATTAATAAGATTTTTTAAATCCAAGTCTGAAGTTGTATGTACTTCTACAACCAAGAACATTCAAACGCTGAGTTGTAGCTTGACATCATATCAAGCATAAGGCTCACATCCTTGTAGTTTAAAAGATAAATATTAAACCTGTGGCTTTAATTAATGTGAACAAAACCATGATACACTCACACAACCAAATAATTATTTGATTTGGGCAAGAAATCGGGAGACAGTAGTGGATTTGATGGCAAGGTACACTGTTCTGGAGGAAGATTGGGAATGGATTTTAATTTAACATTGTCATTAATGACATTAGCAAAAAAAAATAAAATTATTATAAACTACTTTGTAGATATTGTCCATAAGAGAGAGAACACAGTAAATACAGGAGGAACTGAATTGTTTCAAGTAGTTGATGTAAGGATAATGAAAGCAACTTAATTTCCATAAGTTAATAGGTTAAGTGTACCTGGTGGTCCTGTACACTGGAAAACGATGAACAATTCTGACCTCACACACACAGAACACGTTTAGCCTAAAACCTGAGTGTTTGTACAATGGGTTCAACAAATACAGAGTATAGAGCAACGAGAAGAAAAAAGAATTTGTAGTATTTTAATAGATCAAAATAAAGATGGAGTTGTTTTTTATAAACATGATCTGGGTAAATAATGAGGAGTGGAGAAGGAGATGGGAAAAAGAAGCAATCTCTTGGTACACACTGGTCATTCACCATTCTACAGACCCTTTTGGAAAGGTCTATTGTAAATCATGTGTATATACATTTATGCTAAAGCCTCAAAGTCTACTCCACAGCACAACGGCTTAACAGCTCTATGTTGGCACTGTAATTATTATTTTTTTAAAAATGGAAGTAAAACAAATATTTTCATGACCTGATTTGTAAAACACCCTCTGGATATAGCACCTCCCCCCTTCTTTTTCCTCTCTAGACCAAATAATACCTAACCTCTTGATTTTACTGGGTATTTAACATATCCAGTGTATTCAACATAGCCAGTATTCCAGAAATACTGAAATGCTTTGGTTACTGTAGTCTGGGGTCAAAGCTGGGTGAAAAAAGAATAAATTACATTAAAACATGCTCACATCACTTCCAGTCCATGTTTCTGTTCAATTTCTCTTCGCTTTTTAACACCAAACAAGTTGCTTTTGTTCTTTTGGCATCAGAAATGGAACGGGTAGGTGTTCAAAAGTCAAATTTCACGCTGGAGTGCTCTTCAAAGACCATGAAAAGCAGAGACTCTTGGGTTTTGTGATAAAAACTCTTTTTCACACCGGCAAGGAACACAGAAAGGCAAGGGCAGGAACAGGAGCCTAAATATTACCCTGCTGAGCTGCCCCCAGGCCCATCATGGGAGCCACCAGGGAGGTTTGGAGGAGGACATCTGGATTAAGAGCTCAGCAGAAGGGACACCCCGCCACAGCTGTCCTAGGAAAACATGGTAATGGGTAGACCTGGAGTAGCTGATTTTGCATAGCTAGGCTTTGACAATACAGCCCCAAACTAACAACCAGCTTTAAGGATGCTGCAAAGTGTACATTCCCCATTTTCCCTTAAAATGTTTATAATAGCTACAAATTTCAGTGAAGTCACTCTTACGTACCTGCAGATACATTTATTTGTCCTTTCTCACTGTAACGTGCATGGTCCAAAATAGTGAAATAATAGAATCTATGAGTATGAAAACAAGCCAGGTTATTTGGACAGAAACCACAATTCAGACACAATTTAGCTTTTGGGAAAATATGACTGACTGCAATATCTGAGAAGAAGTGAAGATGGGTCAAAAATGACTGCTCGCAGATGTGAGAGATGTCAGCACTGGGGATGAAAAGCTGGGAAAACATTCATCTGGTGAAAGAGATTAGTGAAAACAAAAAGTCAGAGGAATTAGGTCCAAGTCATTTTAATAAGAAACAAACTGCTGTTCATGACTGTGTCTTGTTCTGTACATTATCTTATCTGAAAAAGTACAGTAAGGAATAACTCCAGGTCCTGGAAATAATTGTCTGGAAACCATGTTCTTGTCTTATATTGACACAAATGTCCACCATGTGGAGCACAGAGTTGAAATCTGGTCAATTTTCTTTAAAGAGAATAATTGTTTGGCTGAAAAGATGAAAAAAAGGATGAGATTTCTGGCTTGGGCTGAGCAGAATGTGTTTCAGCCTCGTGTTTACATCTCCTGCTTTAGCCACTTTCTTTACCTGTGTCCTTTAGGTCTATCTTGACCTTACCACAGTTGGCAGAGGGTAAAATGGGCAATGGATGTATCTCTAAACTTGTTGGAAGAGCCCCCATCTGTTGCAAACTCAAAGAGAAAATGTCTTGTTTGGTTGAAATAAATGAAAAGGAAAAAAAAAAAACCCTCAAACATTTGATGGAGCTATTTTCCCTTGATGTGTGTATCACACACATATGCAAGTTAGCGAGCAAATATTATAACCCATTCCTTTTATCCATAAAGCTGTTCTTTGGTTGTTGACAAAAGCCTTGTGGGAATGCTTTTTGAGAGTGCAACAACACGCATCTGAGGAAAATCTGGTTTGTTTCTGTATTATTTGTTTCGGAGCTTTTACTGAACCCACCTTTTTACCCAAACATCCCTCTCTACTCCAACCCTGATTTCTTGTTTCTGTGACTTGCACAAAACAAATCCATCTGACATGTAACACAGTGTTTGATTCCTGGATATATTCTTCTAAGTGTCTCTGAGCCTTAGCCTTTACATGGATCTGTGTCTTTACTATGCCAGAATGACATCTTGCACGTTATGATGAGCCTCAAGCATTGATATGTTGTCCTGGTTTGAGGCAAAAACTGAACCAATGTTCTGTTTTTTACAGTTTTACTTTTTCAGCTGGGCCTCTTCTGACCAACTAAACTCTGAAATGAACAACAGATTGGTCAGAAACTGTTCTTCATTTACAGGTAGTGAATCATCATCATCACCACCACCTCCTGCTCAGGTCAGTAGTGACAAAGTGTGGGAGTACATTGGTGGTGCACCCCGTGCAAACTTCCACAGCAGAGGTTGTCTCCATGGCATCTCATCAGGACTGACAGTTCTATTCCAGTCCCCATAAATCACTCCCTTCACTGCCATTTCTCTCAGGTACTTAATGCCTTTCTCTGTGTTGGTCCATTCCCTCGGGTAGCATTCAATAGCATCCTTATAGAGGTATCTGTTCCTGCCAGCTGACAGGATTTATCTCCAGAGACTGTGACTTTTTGCCAAGAGCTCTGCCTAGACCAGCCTCTTTAGACAGGTTTCCTGACTGACCAGCTTCTGCACCGTCTCCTTCCATGCAGCCAGCTCCCTTATCCCAGCATTGGAGCCACCAGGAGACAAGTGTCTCACCATCATTAGGGCTAAAATCCTTCCTTATATTTGGCAAATCCTTCCTAGAGAAGGATTTAGTGATTATCTCTGTATCTGAGTCCTCCTCCTTTGCTGCTACAGGAGCTTTCCCCCCATCGACTCCAGAAGAACCATCTCCTGCATCCTCATCAGCAGAGTGCTCTCCCTGCTCTCTGGCCTGGTTTGCCCTTTGTCCCAAGAGACAGAGGGCTGAGCTGACCTCCTCTTTTCCCTTCTGGTCACCGGNGGAATGAATTCGGGTGCGGGCAGCGGAGTCACCGGTGCCTGGAGGGGACGGGACGCGACTCGTGCGGGGACGAGAGCCTGAGCCGGTGCCGGTGCTGTGCCTTGAGCTGGTGCCGGTGCTGTGCCTTGAGCCGGTGCCGGTGTTGTGGCTTTCGCCCGGCCGGGGTGGGAACCGGTGGGGGAGCAAGAGATGGCTCTGGGGCCGGTGTGGGTGTAGCCAGCGGCGTGGCTTTCACCGGGACCGGAGCCTCGGCTTGTGCCAGGGGCTGGCGGGGAGGGACTTGTCTGGAGCCGGACCCTGAGCCTGTGGTGTGGCTTTTACCGGGATCGGAGCCGGAGCCGGAAGCGGTGCTGGGGCGGCAGGAACTGCTGCTGGGGCAGGAACCGGTGCTGGGGCAGCCCGTGCCGTTGGCTTGGCCGGAGCCGGAGCCGGACCCGGTGTTGGTTCGGTTTGTGTCTCTACTGAAGCTTTGGCTCGGGCTGGGGCTGCTTCTGTTTGTGTCTCTGCTGAGGTTTTCACTAGGGTCGGGGCTGGTTGTGTTTGTGTCTCTGCTTTGGCTTCTACTGGGGTCGATGTCTGAGTTTCTGCCACCTCTGGTCCCACCCGTGCCCGAGTAGCACTATTGCAGGGTGCAGCGTTTGCACTCTGATTCTACCTGTATCTAATAAGAAGGACCCCCCTGCACCACTTCCAGCGACATCGACACTAAAATGGTGACCACGGGACGGAGACAGACATCACAGTCAGTCCCTGCACAGCACTAAGGGGTTTTTATCCCCTATTTCCATCTGCAATATTGTGTCCAGTTCTGGGCCCCTCGGTTCCAGAAGGACAGGGAACTGCTGGAGAGAGTCCAGGGCAGGGCTACCAAGATGATGAAGGGAGTGGAGCATCTCCCCTAGGAGGAAAGGCTGAGGGAGCTGGGTCTCTTGAGCTTGGAGAAGAGGAGACTGAGGGGGGACCTCATGAATGTTGATAAATCTGTAAAGGGTGAGTGTCAGGAGGATGGAGCCAGGCTCTTCTCTGACATCCAGTGACAGGACAAGGGGCAATGGGTGCAAGCTGGAACAGAGGAGGTTCCACTTCAATATGAGAAAAAACTTCTTCAGGGTGAGGGTGAGGGAACCCTGGCAGGGGCTGCCCAGGGAGGTGGTGGAGTCTCCTTCTCTGGAGACATTCCAAACTCACCTGGAGGCGTTNAAAAAAGGAGAGGAAGAGGATAAAGAGATTTACAAGTTCAGAATGAACCAAACTACTTTAATGAAGTATTAATACTAAAAGCAAAAAGAAAAAGAAGACAATAATTAAATAGATACAATAGATACAAAGCCATATGAGGCTCCCATGATGACAGTCACGTCACCATCAGTATCAGGAAAAGTCCCAGACTGGACTTGATGACCAACAGGAGCTGGATTCCAGCTCTGGAGTCAGGAATGCTGGGATGGGGATCAAAGGCAGATGAACAGACAGGGTCCTCCTCAGACGTTGGCTGTTGGAAGAAGGAGAGTTGACCCTTTGATCCCTCAGCTTTTACACTGAGCGTGATGGGGATGGGATGGGTCAGTTTGGGGTCCCCTGTCCTGTCTGCTCCTCCCCACAGGGGTGACCCCTCGAGGCTTTTCTGCTTCCCACCCTCCAAGGGGGCAAATCCAGCAATCCCCTGCCCTTGGCTGTTCCAGCAATGAGTATCAGCCAGGGCCTCTCTGCACCATCCCTGGGGTGATCAGGGCTGAGCACCCTGAGGGGGAGCAGTTTCTGACCAACCTGGGGTTCATTCCAGAGCTCAGTGAGTGAGAAGAGGCCCAGCTAAAAAAGCAAAACTGTAAAACACAACATTGGTTCTGTTTTACCTTAAAGCAGGACATGTGTGTGTGGGAGTTGTTTCTGTTTTCCTTGAAAATGGCAAAAAATGGATGAATTTCTTTTGCCTATACACAGCAGTAGTAGCAACATCCAAGGCACCAGAAATTGGAGCTGAATATAAATATACTAAATGGCCCGTGACACCACTTTCATAGTATGATTTAACCTCTAGGAGCAATGTAAATATATTATTATTCTTTTTTGTTGTTGTTTTTGCAAATTCCAAGAGAAGGAATACATATGAAAGAGTTAATTTTTCATTTCAGTATAAAAAAAGAACTTTTCTTGGTAAAAGGAACATAAAAGTTATCTGAGAGAGTACAAAAGTAAGAATGAAAATACCACTCTTATTTAAATCTCCCTTAGAAATGATCCGTTATTTCTTCAAAATTTAACTGTAATTTCTATAAAACAATAAGTATTCTGCCTCTAAACAACTTCTTGTGATTTCATTTAATATTAGCGTTATTCCACAATAAAAGCCATAATATTGGACTTTGGTTTTACTTGTTTTGGGACAGACCTGATGGACAGGGACTCTCTGCCTTCTACATTTGCAACCTGTGGAGCTCTAACCTTTGGTGAAATGGCTTCAGAGCCCCCAGTACAGATGAGTCAACTGACTAATGAAGACAAACCCAGAATTTTCCAACCCACAGCTTCAAATGCCGCATCCACAAATTGGTTCTTCTTCCAGAAATGGTTTCTTGAGGAATCAACTCAAGAGAAGTGCCAAAAAAATGCAGAAGAGACCCTCACACTCATACCATAGCAAGAGTTTGAGACAACGATCATTGCCCTGGAGCTGGGGCTTTCCAATTGG
This sequence comes from Jacana jacana, assembly GCA_013400555.1. Classification (NCBI taxonomy): domain Eukaryota; kingdom Metazoa; phylum Chordata; class Aves; order Charadriiformes; family Jacanidae; genus Jacana; species Jacana jacana. Next base: position 84,025 of record VZTM01016038.1, on the reverse strand, counting down.
TGCTGATATTTGGCCACCAGAGCATAGTTTACCACATCACGACTATGATAGAGCCAAAGCAGGAGCTAATTAGCCAAAGCTAATCAGGATGAAGCAGGAAGGCAGAGGTTCTCATGGACTTTCTGCAAACCAAGTTAGTGAGGGGAAATGCAGGAGCCACTTAAACCAGTCAAACATTCCTGAAAGGGAAATTCAAGAACAATAACAGCAATAATCCGGCCTGCAGCTCTGGAAACTTGAACTCGATTGTTTTGGTTTGATTTGTTCTGTTTTCCCAGGCTTTCATTTCCTTTTTGTTGTTTGCTTTTGGTTTCCCTCCCACATCACCCCTCTCCTTCGCTCATTTCAGAAGAGGCTTATTTTTGGTAATGCAAATTTTCTTTTAATAGAAACCATTTTCAGAGAAGCCTGGGGCAGTCTCAAACCATAAATCACTATTTTTATGTATATAGGTCTCAAAAGCTCCACACAGTGTGTTTGGGAACTCATTTGGCGTTTCTTTTACTATATAAGGAATTAATGAAGAAATGCCTGCAAATAGGAGGCAGAATAATACTAGAGGCAGAGGACATGGATCTTTTTTTCCCTTCTGTGTGTTCTGTACATTTGCAACTGAGAAATAATGAAAGTTGCCAAAATGATTTTGCTGGGAGGGCAAAGGTGGGGTTTATGAACCTGGACCTGTAGCCACAGAAGTTCTCTGACCATTTGGCCTCACAACAGGAGCAGGATCTGCAGATTGCCCGCACCAGCCATTACAAACCAGTTCTGCTACCCATCAAATTCACTCCCCGTGGGTCAGCAAGGTCTTGTGTGTGATTTGCAGCAGCAGAAGGACTTAGCTCAGGTTTCTGCCTACTCCAAAACTGGAGCATAGGAAGCTGAACCAATGCACTTCTAACCCAGCATCTCAAACTCTCTCTACTCCAGTTTTTGGGGTTTTTTTATGCATTGGTGAAAGTCTGGACTAATTGCAGCAACAGTAGTGGATTTACTCATGTTGTATTGTGTAACCCTGCTGGCTGGTGGACTGGGCAAGAAGAGCTGTTCCTCCCCAGGGACTAGAAGAACAGCCTTCCAAGGGGCGCAATGGTGACAACCAGAGGTGGGTGGTGGCCAACGCACAGGCAGGGACGAGCCCAGCTTTCACACAAATAGAAAGCCCAGCTTTCTATTAAAAGCAGTTCTGTTATAAAGTTGAGAGAATGATGTGATGTCACCCCGGATCAGGTTGTGAAAAGCAGGGGCGAGCAATTTCCAGAGAGCTGGGGGGCATGGGAGGGCAGCCGGATCCGCAGCTGCGGCCTGGAGGAAAATGGCACAAAGAATTCTGAGAATTCATATTTTTGGAAAAAAAAGAAAGAGAAAATACTACATAGAATCTTACTACATAAGAATCCAGTGGATGTCAAAGAGCAAGTCACACTGAAACATTTGTCTTCTGAAGGCACTGTCGGGTGTAAACGCCTCCGTCGCTCATATTAAATTCAGCACCAAAATTGGAAAAGGAGTTTCTAAATGATTGCTGTTTGAGTTAAATTTTGTACTTGGAAAAGGTTCCTCCTTATCATAACGCAATGCTGGACCAGGAAGCTAACCTGTACAGTTCCAACAGGCGTTTCCTTACTGAAAGCTACTGCTAAGCTACGTGAATGGTGTATGCATTTCCCTTGTGGTGGCGGCAGATGATGTACGGCGTGTGTGCTCCATGGGTGAATCTTAAATGCCTGTGTTGGAATAAAGTAATGACCCTATTTCCTCTTGGCAAATGAGCTCTGGGATTTAGAGAAAAGTCCACTTTTTTTGTTTGTTTTTCAAACACAAGAATATTTCTGCAACAGCCACCATCATGTATGTCTTAAATAGGGCTGGTGATAACATCACCTAAAACCAGTAAGGAGACATGTGTGTGAATCCAGTGAGGGATTTGCTTCTGATGTATATGAGCTGCTGTTAGAAAGTGGTTTGGGGACTAACCCTCATATTTAAAAGCCCTTTTATTTATTTATTTAATTTAATTGCAGAAAAGGAAGGGCAGGGAGATGAGAGGGTAGCATAGACATAAGCATAGAGACTTTCTGTTCCTTATATTAGCTTCTGATCTCAGTTTGCTTTTTAATCTATATCCTAGTTTGTGCCAATTCTCATATGCAATCTAGAGCCAAAGAGAAAAAAATCTCTGAGGAGGGGCTGGAGACTGTTTGCTTCTCCATTTTGGGTGAAAACCTTAGAAGCTAACGTATATAGGCATTGATTGCTTGGAGATAAATCTATCTCAGGACTGAGTTAAAGAATTAACTGTTTTCAAAAGAAGACATCTCAGATATTCATCCTCTGTCTTGTCCATGTCATTGGCATTCTGACCATGCCAACAGAGTACCAGTACATGTTTGCTAGAATATTTATAGGTGACATTTATTTCTTCTTGGGTTTGCAGGGCAAGCATATGATATTTCACAACGTCTATCACGTCGATGTGACCGCATAGAAAGAGGGTCCTAATTAAATCAGGAGCACTTGAGCAGCTTATCTTTATTTTACCCTCTGTCAGGAAAACTGCATTCAGTTTCCATACTATGTGAACCCTACTGTTAATCCCCAAGTCTTTCATCACATGCAACTCATCCAGAATTTGATTTAGGAAGCAGCAGAGGGCTGCAGGTGGAAATGGCAGATGGCTGCCCGGTAACTGCAGGTGAGATCTACCAAAAGACCTTGCCTCTGGGCTGAGTTTCCCAAATAGCAATGCTTCATGCCACCGCTGCAGGCCAGCCAAGGAACCGAGGCGGGTTTCACTGAGATAGGCAGGCATGGAGAGATTCTCCCCAGAAAGCTGAAGAAAGGATTAAAATACTCTTTGCAAAACTTCTCTAGGAGTGAGGAGTGTCTGCCAGCAGCACCCCCCCAGTGCTGAATTTATGGTCTGGGCATGTTCAACAAAAGGAAGTTGTCAGGTGGTTCCAAGTTCTTTCCCATTTCCAATAACAAAATGTTGTCTTTTTGGCTCCAGACCCCTCGAGCAGTTCTCCTGGGAGATAAACCCCAAGTTTTCTGGTTGTGGTTGTTGATGCATTTCTTGGTCCTGAAGGAGGCTTTTCTTATGGCTGCACACGGTGTTCTTCCTGTTAATTTCAGTGCCAGTGACATAACCCCAGGGCAGCCACCTTCTAAGCCTGTGGTATTCACGACACCTCTTTTATTCCCTAATGAAACCCACTCCAGTAACATCCAGCACCTCAATAGTTTGCAAAGTGCTTTGGGGCCAGAGGAATACACCAACCCAGGGCTCTCTGTCACCTTCCTATTGGGGACACCTTTCTGAACTGGTGTGTGGGAATGGAGGTGGAAATGACTGAGCACAGAAGGAACTTAAGCCTGATTAAAACAAGGCAGAGGCTTGGTTATGTTTTCAGAAATCAAAATATCAGCCACTGTGAAGTATTGCAGCGTGAAAACTATGATTGAAAATGGATGAATTGAGAAGATTGATTGATCTTATGTGCTTTTATAGCAGCTCACAGAGACGGGGATTGTTTCTCTTCCCTCCTATTACAAGCACACAACTCAGTGATCATTGCACGCAAGCCTCAGGGGCTGGTTATCACATTGCCACAGAAGTTAATGTCTTCTCCAGAAGGGAAACTGCCTAAGTCAGTTACCCAGAGCCTGTGGAAATGATATTTTCTTTGGAAGATCTGGAGGCAAGGTCTGACACTCCTTCCTACCAAACTAAGCTGAGCTGCAAAGAAACCTTTTCGCCGTCGAGCAGAGGATGAGAGCACAGTATTGCACCCTGGTGTTACACCTTAGTCACAAGACATGGAAATAGAGCTGAAAGAGCATTATTACACCACTTCTGGAGGGAGACAGAAATTCTCATATGAAACTTTATATATCAGGAACCCTGAACTGAGAGAAAAAAGAACTCCTCCTATACTGCCTCTGTGGAGATTCGTCTGAAAACAGACACAGTATTGGGAGAGTGAAGGGCCAGGTAGGGGTTCTTTCATCATTTAATAAAGTGAGATGATATAATAATGGCAAAAAAACCCCAAACCCAAATCTTCCCCCAGTCAGACAACTCCTGCTTTTGTCTTCTCTTCTGGGGAAAGCATGGATCAAGCACTTGGTTCTTACTCTTTGCCCACAGACCCATATTACAGAGCATTCCACTGGGAAAATACAAAAATATCCAGGTGTTCCTATACAATTTAAAAAAGTTGTTAATGAAACGTTGCCACTGGAAAGCTGACATAGCAAAACAAGGATGAGTAAAATCGGAGCTAGCTTATGTACATCTTTACTGTTTTTTAATTATTGGCTCTTTCTTGTCGAATGTGTCTTGATGGCATTCCTACACACATAAACAATATTGATTTATTGCAAAGCAGCACTGCCCGGGAGATTAAGCTGCTGAAATGGCACTGACAAAGAATAGAAGACATTTATTTGAATAAACATGGAAAACTTACTGCATATTTGCAGTGGCCCATCGTTTATTGATCATGAGTGTTCACATAGTTATGCAGTTGTTCATCACAATGTTATTTTTTCACACATAATTGTAAAGTGTCTGAAAATTTACCTCAGAAGCAATTTTTAAAATTGGCATGTTTTACGGCAAGCGATCTTACCTATTATTTGAAAAAGCAGAGGGAGCAGTGTCTGACCACAGAGATTAATCACACTTCACTAGAAATCAATCACACGCAAGGGAATTTGTTTCAGGAGTCAAGAAACCTGACAGCTGAAATGAGTTTGCAGCAAGAATCATAGAATCATAGAAAAAGCCAATAATTNCTCAACACCACATCCAATCTGCTCTTAAACACAGTCAGGGATGGTGACTCCACCACCTCCCTGGGCAGCTGATTCCACTGACTGACCACTCTCTCTGGGAAAAACTTTTCCTAATGTCCAGCCTAACCCTACCCTGCTGCAGCTTGCAGCCATTCCCTATTGTTAAGCACACAAAATATACGGTGACTTTGTTCTCCAGCAAGAAAGAATTTGCTGACAGAAAAAAAAAAAAGAGCTTTTTAAAAATTATTATTATTATTTCTGGGGTTTTTTTTGTGTGTGATGTGGTCATAATTAGTAATTAAATATCCCCTTTTGCCATGTTGTGTTTTTGCCATTGAGAAGGGAGTTGAGATTAAGGCTTCTCATCTGGTTTTCGACTTTTCATCTCCAGGATGTTTTTCGGTACTGATACAAGGATAGAGTAGATTGGATGTGGTGTTGAGGGATCTGGTGTAGGGGAGAACTTGTAGAGTAGGGCTGATGGTTGGACTCCATGATCCCAAGGGTCTCTTCCAACCTCTATGATTCTATGATTCTAATTCCTTTTGTGATGGTTCCACCCCAGGACAAATGCCGGGAGGGGAGGGGGGAAGCGCGTGCGAGGCAGAGTAATCGATATTTGTGTTCAATCCATTTAACTGCAGTTTCATCTACTGTTGAGCGCTGCCAAAATAAATGGCCAGGGGAGCCAGCCTTAAATGTTAGTTGAAATGAGTCACTCGGGCTGTTTGTGTCGGGGGTCAGATAACTGTTACTCAGTTTATCGGCATCTTCTTCCTTCTTTGAAGCCCCGATGCGTATAAATAGTTTTTGAGGGGATGCAAGTGGCTGATCTCCAGTGTCAGAGGGCCCTGCTTCCTCCAGCTCTCAGGACTCCGATTTTTGCCTTTTGCCAGGGACTTAGGCCATGTGTTTCAGACGGACTGCTATTTGCAAGGGTTTTGACAATGGGGAATAAATACCAGGAGCAAATATTTTTGGCGTCGTACTGCTGCAATTTAAACAAAGATTGTAATGATTTTCTTGCATTCTTGTGGTTTTTCATCCTTTGAGCTCAACACGATCTGGAGCTTCCCTGCCAAAAAAAAAAAAAAAACAAAAAAAAAAAGGCAGGGTGGGGCAGGTCAGGGAAAGGAAAGGAGCTTAATTTTGTAAGCCTAAAAAATACATATGAAATATAAGAGAAAATACACCCTACCTTTCTACCAGAAGATACAGTAACTACACAGAGAGTTTTTATACTTCTGGAGTATAAAAAAAAAGTCAGCTGAGTGTTCCTGAAGCCTAGTGGAGAGCTGGAGAGCGGATCATGGATCATAACTCCTTCATGCCAGGAAGGATGTGGTGGACAGCCCTGGGGCTCAGAGGGGCTGGGCAGAAAGCTACTGGAATTGCTGCTCCAGACATTTCACACAAGGATTGTGTCTACATGGATGTCTGAGCTTCTGTACATTTAGCATTTTGAACTAAAGCTCTATGATGGGAGATTCTGGGTCTTCATAAATTGACTGTGATGTTCTGGGTACCAGTGGGGCGTGTAGTGGTGGTGTCACTGAAGAAGGTTTGCGGGAAGATTTGGGAGAGTCTTCAGTTGGGCAGGAAAGCCTGAGGCAGAAGACACCTGATGTGGTTCCTGGGGGAGAAAGAGCTCCCTTGGTGTCACTGCTGGTTCCCGGGGAAGCAGATGAATGGCAGCTCATCCCTAAGGCCGCCCGCCACAAACGGATAGGTCAGGAAGGGTGACCCACCTCCTCTGCTCTTCATTTCCCAGCTGTCCTTCAAGGTCTTGTTAAGATTTGTGCTGAAAAAGTAATGCTCCCCAAACTCTATCATTACTTGGGGTATGTCACAGAACAGAAACACTCTGAGGTGTTTTCTCATGTTGGAGGCTAATGGGCTTAAAATTCTGCTTTAATACCTGAGTACAATAAAACTTATTGATCCATACTCCATTTTTCTGAGCATAAATAGCTAGATCACATCTAAATTTTTGCTACTAAATTTGTCAGTATGGCTACCTTTCAATATTCAAGTAATCCAAACAAATTCAGCATATTCAAGACTTGTATGGTTTCTCAAGTGTTGTATGAAAAAGCGAGTGACATTTATGCTGCGCCCACCACACAGGCCCCATTGTCCTGGACCTGAAAGGAGAAACCAAGGGGCAGGAATTTTATTAATTGAACTCTTCTGGGAACTGTGCAGCAGTGACCTTCACGTTGGGGATCACATTTCCTTCTGGAGCTGTTTCTGCTTGATGAATAGATGTTTATCCTTGCCTTCTACACTTTCCCTGAATGAGCCCCTTTCCTCATGCAGGCATGATGTGGCACCCTGGCTTGTTTTGGGGAATGTCTTCTTTCCAATATCCCTCCAGTTCAGTTTTACTGGAGGGCTGAGGCCCTTCTGGAAGAGGAACCCATATGACATCCCTGAAACCTGCTTCATGTCAACAACTGGTTGGCTACCTCCTGGTCTCTCCTTGGTGTTACATGGGGCAGAGGAGCCTTCTACTGTAGAGGCACCCCAATGACAGGGGGAATAATCCTTTCCATTTTTCCCAGGAAGATGACTGGAACAATCTCTGCAATAGGTCCCAAAAACACATCTCTATGTTAAGCTGAGGGCTGAATAACAAATCTGGGCGTGACGGGGTTTTAGGATGGTAAAAAACACATCAAGACTTTTCTGGAGGCTAGAAAAAAATGAGGTGAGGTGCCATGAATCCAACAGTGTAATCTGTGCTTCATCTCCATTTCAAATCTGAAAAAGTGTGAGGGTTTAAAGGGTAGTTATTATTTTTTTTTCCTGTCTAGGAAATTTGGTAACATTTAAGCTCCTGACATTTTTATTTATGTTCCTGTGATGAAATTATACTACTAAAACACCTTTACACAAAACTTGCCTCACTTCAGCATGCTGAGGAGATTGCAAAAGGTGGTTAGGGACAATGAATACGTTCTCATTAGAGTTTTCTGTAGCAGAATATTTTGACAACATAGCCTTTGCTTGTGCTCTTCACCATCAGATTTTAACACATAAGGCATGAGGGAGGAGCCAAAGATTGGTCTTGGAAAATTTGAATTGAGATAAGGCATTATTTTAAACATATTGCACTTCTGCCTACCCTTCGTACTTGAGGTGCGACGAGGTCTGTACGTGTACCAGTTACCTGCAGCAGGGGAAGGACCTGTGTGCTACCCCGGTGATCCTCATCTCCCACAATGTAAATAAAACAAAGCAGTGACATTTGCAGTGAGAAGAAAATGCTCATCTTTTCAAATTCTGCCCTGTAATTTCCACAAAGTGGTGGGTGGCGATGGCTCCCGCCTGGAATGCTGAGGCAGCCCCCGCGGTCAGACGACTGTCCTAATAAGGTAAATCACAGAGGGTTTGGTCAATCAAACTGAACTCTGGGAATTAACTTCAGCTTAACCTCCTTTTGCCAAAAGACAGTAGCAAACCACAGGCTAAAGGTCATGTCCGTCAATAAGATACTGCCAATCCAACAAGAAAGTCAGTCAGGATGTGTTTGTCACCTCTGACAAAAGATATATGATTATTTTTAAACAACAGCTTTTCTCTAATGCAGTCATCTTTCTGTCATCTGAGAAAGCCCATCTGAAGCAGCTGGGAAATAGCCACATTCTCTGTCTGTTTTTCTTTTCCTTTTTTTCCTTTTCCTTTTCCTTTTCCTTTTCCTTTTCCTTTTCCTTTTCCTTTTCCTTTTCCTTTCCCTTTCCCTTTCCCTTTCCCTTTCCCTTTCTCTTTTTCTTTTTCTTTTTCTTTTTCTTTTTCTTTTTCTTTTTCTTTTTCTCTTTCCCTTTCTCTTTTTCTTTTTCTTTTTCTTTTTCTTTTTCTTTTTCTTTTCCTTTTTCTTTTTCTTTTTCTTTTTCTTTTTCTTTTTCTTTTTCTTTTTCTTTTTCTTTTTCTTTTTCTTTTTCTTTTTCTTTTTCTTTTTCTTTTCCTTTTCCCTTTCCTTTTCCCTTTCCTTTTCCTTGTCTTCTTTTGTTTTGTCTTCTTTTTTCTTTTAGTTTGCAGAAAACTACAAAAATGCTATTTTCACAAAATTAAAATTCCTCTGAAATCTGTGATTTGTGTCTTAAGCGTGTGCCATGTGGAGTCAGGGGATGGATTCGGGGTTCCTGTGCTGGGTTCTGTGTGTAAGTGGGCAGAGGCACAAGATACAGACTGGAATGTGACCCTGACACACTCAGATGTTGATACCTGAATTAAGACTATTATGAATACGAATATGCCATTAGTTAATTATTTTGCATTAATGCAGTACAATTAATGCAAGGATATTGAGTTCCACTACAGAATCCTTATGCTTATGATGAAACAACAAAATCATTCCCCTGTGTGCTAGAGGAAAAACACCTCTTCTCATACATTAATGCTACTTGTGACCAAATCCTTAACAAAGGGGAAATTCTACTTTGGGGCGCCAAAGATTTTGATTAAAAAACTGCCTTTAATGAAATCTGAGAGTGTCAAACCAAATGGGAAATGGAATAGTCTGAAGAGACAGAAGTTCAGAAGATGAATAATTAAAGAGGGGCGAAATAGTGCTTAAATATGTGCAGAGCTGAGATTTGGTCCATTATGTTTCCTATTACCTTATGCCATGGCTGTCTTTGAAAGTCTGCAGAATCATGGGTGGTTTTAATAATTTAAGCCAGAAATAGCTGTCTGGGTACTCAGTTAAATAAATCATGCATGATAAAGTACAAAATATTTTGGAGGTTCCCTTACAGCTTTCACACCATAAGCTCCTGAGTGTCTTCCTGTAAGAGGAATCTGAGCTTCAGGACTTTTCAAATGCATATAAATAACTCTTGGCTTTATGAACTGCAAGGTGTAAACAGAGAAACAAGGAAAAACAAAGCAGGTAGTAGAAGATCTGAGAATATCATCTAATATTCACTTTACATAATGGTGGTATAACCTCCGTTTCCTTTGAAATGATAGGATACATTTGCCAGCCATGTGAATACAGATTCAATTCATATTGTTCACTGTTAATCCTGCATCAAGTAGACATGCCAAAACTATCACAAATTTAATGCTGGAATCGTTAACTCTCTGCAGGAGGCAAAATATTCAATGCAAGGAAGAAATAAGTGTGGATTTCTCAAAAAATCCATAGGAATTGGCTAATACAGAACAAAATATTTTTCTTGTGATCAGACACTAAAATTGCGTCTTCAACCAATTTTTCCATAAATCCTTCATCTGTATTAATTTTGTCCATTATTGGTCAGAAAGGTTATGTTTTTTTTAACAATTACAAAATATGAAGTTAGATATCTCCTTTACCAGAATATCCATTTGTTTACACAACTTGTGGCTTCTACAGAGATGGGAACTGAGCTCAGCCTGGGGGAACCCTCCCAGCCCGTATACATTGGGCTGGAATCGGGCTGCACTGGTTGTTGGTGATAGAGAACCAGGCAGATATTTTGTAGTGAACAGGTTCACACTGTCAAGTATTAATTAACTGTTTGTGATGATGAGCAGTCATCTGCAGAGCCGTCTACAATTTAAGCTTTGCTGTGAGCAGGCAATTTCAAGGAAATTGTGATGTACTGTTTTCCTGTGGCCTTTTATATTCATATGTAAGGAACAGGTAAAATTCAATCCCTTATTTAATTTAATTTAATTTATACCTATTCATTAATTTAATCCTTATTATTAATTCTTAAGGGGCAGGAGCTCTCATGAAAAGCCAGCCCATGAGGATTTCCTTCCCATCTTCCAAGGAATGATAAGCCTGGTTCCACAGATCTCTCCAGTCCCTTTCTCTGTTATTTCCCTTCTTGTGGCTGAAGATCTGCCCCTCCATCTAGAACCGACCAAATCCAGTTTCCTTTGTGCTGCTGAGAAGCCTTGAGTTGACTACGAAAAGTCCAACAAAACAACAGGGTTGGACTTTTTTTCCCCATCAAAATACAGTTTCAGCAGATGGCTTTTTTCTTCATCTAAAAATCTACCTGTCATAAAACTGAAGTGTCTTGAGAAAACCTTTTCAGAAACTTTTTCAAAGAAAAGTATTCTGTTGGTTTTNTCCTTCCTTCCTTCCTTCCTTCCTTCCTTCCTTCCCTTTTTCAGACATAAGAACTCCTCTTTGGCTTGCCTGAAGCTGTTCTGTCCCCTCTGCAGATGATGGTCCATCTGACACTGTGTTACATAAACTGCAGACCATGGAGGGAAGAGGCACAAAAAGGGAACACATATTTCTCTGAGATAGTTTTCAGCACATGTTTGCCCTTGTCAGAGTCTTACCTCCTTTTGCTTTTTATATTCTTACTTCCTTGGAAAAACCTTTTACTGGGGGGTGGGGTGCCTGTTAAAGAGCAAGAAAGGCAATACCCAGACAGTTAGATATATCGCAATTAGTCAGACCAGATTGTATGCAAATGAAGTAGTTGCACAGTGAAGTAATAGCCTTTTCAAATGACTGATAATAACACTTAGAAATTCTTGGAACAGCCCTGCTGGCTGAGGAGAAGTAAATCAAACTGAAAAACAGAAGATGACCAGCATGACAAATAGAGTCCAGTCAATCCCATTTCTTTCCTCAGGAAAATACTTCCATCAATGCAGATGTAGGTATAATTTAATATTGAAAACTTCCAGAAGGGCAAAAAGTAAATAAAGGACGAACTGTACCAGGAAAATATGACCAGCTGATTTGACAGCATTACAGAAATAGTCGGGTTAAGAAAACATTCCATTTGAGGGACCATTACTTAGAAGTGATCTGATTCATGGTTTGTTTTTGTTTTGTTTTTCTTTCATAGCTTTGGGGTCAAAAGGGATCACTGGAAAATCCAGGCCACCCTCCTGTTTGCTAAGAGACTTTACATTTCACCCAAAAGCTTACATGTAAAACCCCTCGCTGCTTTTTTTTGGCTATTGTTGTTGTTGTATTCCCTGTATTTGGCTGATGTATATTCAGGATTATCTTCTGTCTTGAGCTCAAGGACCAAAGGAGGGTTATTCCTGGGGAGTTCACCTCAATGGTTTCTCATTTGAACTCAAAAATACCTTCACTGATTTTCTGATTTTGACTTTCACTGATGACATGCTGCAATTAGGTCTTCAGTAAGGCACTTACTAAAACATTTAATGCTGGAATCGTTTAATTTATAAACGGTTTAGAGAGTCGTGATAACAGTTATTGATAAACTCTGAGATTGTGGTGTTTGTTAGGAAAGGCTTATTCCTGCCTCCCAAGTGATTGCTTTTCTCCTTTCCAAATAAAGCTTCTCAAATATTGTGCAACTTCTCCTTCTCTTTTCACATGTTGTTCTGAAACTTAAACTCAGGCCACGTTTCAACAGGTTTCACAAGGCACCCGTGAAGTGCAAGTCCGAGGCAATACCTTTGCTCGATGCTCTATTTGGACAAGAAGTTATGGAAAGGGGAAGGAAGGGAAGAAGTAGAAAGTGAGATGCTGTGCCCGAATTGGTGAGCTGGCTCCTGGGTGGAAATCCTTGTTGTACTTTTATTCGTCTCAGAGACTGGGACTTGGGCACCCTGTAGCTCATAATGAGGTAGGGGTTGAAAGGGACCTCTGGTGATCGACTAGTCCAACCCCCCCCTCCATCAGAGCAGCATCACCTAGAAAAGGTGACCTTAACCCATCTACGATGTTCTGGGTCAGGTAGGAACATCTGGCAGGAGGGGAGGTTGCACCTTCCTGAGGAGCAGCCCAGAGTTTGTATGTAGAGAAAAGCCATGGGCTCAGCAGAAAGGGAGGTGGCAACCTGTGTCAGTGGCATGGGGGCAGCAACTGGGTTATCATGAATGCAGGCCAACAGCCAGCCTTTGGAGGTGCTTTGGAGGGTAAAACCAGCTCATGGCTCAGGTGGGATAACATGAACACTGACACAGCTCAGGAAGGTGCTGAAATTTGCTGGGCTGAGGACGTGTGGGGTGAAGAGCTAGTCCAGAATGGTGGTGTACACAGAGGGTTTTCTAACCTTCCTGCTTGCCCAGAAGAACTGAGTTTTCTCTGTGTCAAAAGTTATATACTAGAGGATATCAGGGCTTTAAAGTAATATTTGTTGGTTTATGTTGGTCATTATGAAGAAAAACTAGGGTCAACCTTAAAGCTGTCAGGCACGTACGTAGTCTGTGTTTCATGTAACATATAGTGCCTTAAAAGTATTTCCTTTCAAGTAATTTCCTCAGATAATCCTTACTGAATACAATCTGGAGTAGGAAGGAGCAGAGTCAGAGAAAGTTCTCCAGGATAAACTTCCCACTGGACCCTAACACGCCTGACTACTTCTAATACTTCATAACACTTTCCTTTTTTGGTTTTCGTTTTTGGGTTTTTTTAATACAAATAACCCCAGGGTAGTAGGTCTGAATAAACAATAAGTCAGGAAAGACCTACCACTCGTGTTACATGTCTGGTCAGATGAGGTGATGGTAATGGTCCTCTTTCAACTTCCAAGTCTGATATCATGGAGTTTGCACTATACAAGGTGTGAACTTGTCTGACGCCTCCATTTAAAACAAGCAGAACATAAAAAAGGGAAAGGGCCTGGAAGTGTTCTGTTGCTCTTTGCTTTTGTGTTTTTCCAATTCCCTCCCTATTTGTGTCTGGTGACAGAACGTATTAAGGACCCGAACAACTTCATCTAACTTTGAAGTCAGCCCTCGGCTGAGCATGGCTAGATAAGGTGACCTGCAGAGGTCCTGTCAAACCTAAATTATTTGTTGATCCTATAACTCAAATTGTCTTCTCACCTGGTGAATTTACTTTTTTAAATCTAAATCTCGTAGAATGAAAAAAAAAAACCAACCCAAGATCATAGCTTACCCAAAATTGGAATGTATCTTTTCAAGGCTGTAGCTGTTTCAGACAATCCGGATGAAAACTGTTCATTATTAGAATTCCAGTTAATGTCTGTTACCTAAGAGAGTCAAAGGTGAAAGAAATCTTAAAAGTCTTTAGGTTGGTAATATATTTACTTTTATGCTTTGTTCTTTTATTAGGAGAAATTCACCACACAAAGAGGATGCATGTTCTCGTGTTGTTGTTGCTCAGAATCCAGCTACACGTCTGTGCTGCTGAGTGCTAATTACAGCACGGGAAGCCCATGAGATTATTTGAGCTCTACTGTTTCAACCAAACACAGTATTACTGACAGCATTTGGGAATTAAGATACTTAGTATGGGTTATATCTCTCGTATACCAGAGAATTTTCTTCTGCTACTTCATTTTGACAAATCTCTAGACTTTTCTAGGTGCTAGCAGAATACATTTTATGTACAATACTGAAGAAAAATCCTTTTATTGTCAGTCTGTGCCATTTTTTTGCGGTATATCCAAGAATACACTCTAGTCTGTGAAGGATAATAATCCATATTGTATGTGCCATTGCACTATTCACTTCTCTTACGACACATGCCAGACTCCTCTCTCACATCCTGTCTGCATCCAGCCCATCTTTGCCATAAACAATTTGTAAAACTTGATTAAAATACTCCTGATTTTTGTGTGTGTGTGTGTGGTTTAGCACCTTTACCTAAATTTTCAATTTTTTTTTTATGTCCAGAGACTCTCTGAAAATCTTTTGTCTTAATCTGTGTTCATTCTCCCCATTTCAAATTCTAACAAAATACCCCCCAGGGTTACATTCAGGAGCAACAGCACTAACACCCCTGTTCCGGGTGATTTTCCCAAGGTGTCCATTCCAAACCAAATTTTGGAGCCTCTCGACCTTTTAATAAAAGTTCTTTGAGCATCCAGTGCATTCTTCTGGAGTGTGGCCAGGAGAAAATAGCTGCTGGTTTCTTTGAAAAACAGATCCAGGTTATTCTAACAAGCTGATTTTAAAAGGAAACATTAATTACAGCTGCTTGTAACCCATTTTTGCCACATCCTACATCTAAAGCAGCATTGTACACTTCAAATGAAGTCTGACTGAAAGATTACAGCAAGGTGAAATGTGTGAGACCAAATGGATAACACCAAAGTGAACATTCAAGGCCAAATCAGGAACAGTTGAAAGGCACCAGTTTCATAAAGGTCACTGAGGTTCCAGTAACGAGCTTTACAAAACTGCTGAGATTAATAAAACCTGCCAGACCTCCAGCTAGACTCCTGCTTTCCAAACTACCTACAAAACACCCACACGTTACTGGAGAGCAACACCTCGGAATAATTCCACATGTGTTTCTGAGACGCAGCTTGGACCTCATAAATCTCTCCTTGTTTCAGCTGTTCCAGCCCTCCTACTGAAGGCCTTAGCTGGTCTGGAGAATCATAGAATCATAGAATCATTCAGATTGGAAGAAACCCTTGGGATCAT
>VZTM01016038.1:16927-53715 GCA_013400555.1 Jacana jacana | reverse complement strand
GCTCCAAGCCCCCTCCAACCTGGCCTTGAACCCCTCCAGGGATGGGGCAGCCACAGCTTCTCTGGGCAACCAGGGCCAGGCTCTCACCACCCTCACACCAAAGAAGTTCTTCCCCACATCTCAGCTCCATCTCCCCTCTTTCAGTGTCAAAACTTCCCCCCTCATGCTATGGCTTCCCACCCTGATCAGAGTGCCTCCCCGNAGAGGGGCAGAATCACCTCCCTCAGCAAATTTCGTGGTCCCTACAAAGTTATTTAGTCCTCACAAATAGACTGACATGGGCAAGAAAACTACTGCAAATCCTACGCTTCTCAGTGGACAGAAGTCTCAGGCAACGGCTGGTCCCTCTTGCTGGAAGCTGTTGCTCTTCCAGTAGGGTCAGTGGAAGGACTTTTCTCATCTGCTTCAGCCAGATACAGAGTCAACCGCTTTATTTTACAGGTCCGTCGGAAGAAAGTTCAAGTTGGGAAAGGAATTTTTTCACTGACAGGGATGAGAATTGCTCATAACCTCATCTCTATGTTCATCTGCAACGTGACTTATCTCCAGCAGAGGCATGATTAAAGAAAAGTCCTTAATGGTCGGAGCACAGGCATAACATAGACCCGTGTGGTTATTTTCTGCGGTGACTTTTGACCGTGGTCTTATTAGCAGCATCAGTCTCAGCAGGCGTGAGCTGTGGAACCTGGTGTGAGATGGCAGTAAGAAAACTCCTAAAAATCAGAGCCTTCTCTTTGTGACATTTCTAGCCAGCATGCTCTGCAAGCCCTATTGTGTTTGGCTTTATGCCATTAGGAATTGAGATAATAAGGACAATTGATCTTTCAGGACGCGTGAACCAAAAGGGGCAGATAATTGTGATGAAAATATACTTCTTCCTCTGAAAATATGCTTCTTCCTCTCATTAATATAGAAATGGGCATCAAATAGTGCAGTGCTCTCACTAGGGTTATTTCTTCAGTGTTTAATTGTTTCTAGGCACACACTAGAAAGAATATGAACTGTAACTTATCCGTCATTTATGAACCATTATGAGTGTTCATAGTATCATGTGGCTAATGCTCCTGATAATGAAGATAGATAGTGTAATAAGTTCTTGGCCTTTAAAAATGATCACTCAGGAGAAGACTCATGAATATGAGCACTTGCATAAGGAGTCGTGAAATATTTTACCTCTGAAGAGTAGACAGGAAAAGAGGAAATTTGCACGTCCGTTGTGCGTGTGGGTCACTGGGGAGATGGGGCTCCCAGCTCCTCACCCCAACTGCTTCATGCTAGGACAGGCCACTTGTTTATGCCTTTTCAGGTGGTTTTGGTAAACGGGTCAAATTGTTGCAACTGTTTTTCAGTAAAAACATCCCCAGTCTTATGGGATTTTAATCTTCACTTTTCATTTTGGTCTTGACAAGTCAAGTCATTTTTCCATTTTGCTGTTCTGTACAATTATAGTTTGTAAATTGCAGGAATGTTTTAAAATTATTGAAGTGGGCAGTGTATTGAATTGTGTACTTTTTCTAGGCTGTGTTCATTTTGCTTCCAGAAAAAACCAGAATCCAAAAACTGCAATGAGGAGGAACTGCCTCTAAAAAGACATAACAGCAGGGACTCAAAAGGCGGTCTATTTAAGGGGGGTGGAGGGAATTCAGCCTCTGATAGAAAATGAAATTTTCCTATATATTCCTTAAGGACTGCAGGAAAGGAGTGGTTTTAATCCACCCACCAGTCTGTGTGGGACCCAGAGACCTGGACTAACAAGTGCTGTCATTGTGTTTTCAAAGCTCATGATAACATCTCTGTTAAACAGGAAGATTTTCTTCTCAAGTGAAAGACTGGAAGCTTGTAAAACTACTGACCTCGCCGTGTAACGATATCACTTCTCCAAACTCTATAAATGGAGCAACAAAAATATACCATGTAATAGGAAGTACCAAATCCTAATTTTTAGTGCCCTCTGAAGTTTCGCTTTCTTTAAAAGTTCACATCAGTGGAGAATGTGAGTGACTGTAAGGGGCATTAGCATCAGAGTGTGCCTAATTCATAATTACCTACTTTGTGCACAGCAGCCATTTACAAGCCCTCTATTCACTGGCAATTTGAAAAGAGCTTTCAGATGAGCTTTCTGGTAAATTTCTATGAGACTAGAAATGCCTTGAAGGGCCAGTTACATATTGTGGTATTTATGCAGACATCAAAAGATTTACTTGTTTTGACAAGGAAAACAAAGGCCATCTGACTATTTGGAATACTAAGGAAGAGTTCTGTTTTATTTCTACCTAGAAACCCCATAGATAGATGTCCCACTTACAAAAGGTGTCACCCATTCTCATAATCCAAACTTTTACATTGGTTGTGGTTGTGTCCATACCTTGAAATTATAAAATTTTCTTTTTTTTTTTTTTAATTATTTTTTTTTTATTAACATATGCTCATATGCTGCTGCATAGTTAGAATAATCCCAAAGAAAATCCTGCACTGTCATTTTTGC
This sequence comes from Jacana jacana, assembly GCA_013400555.1. Taxonomy (NCBI): domain Eukaryota; kingdom Metazoa; phylum Chordata; class Aves; order Charadriiformes; family Jacanidae; genus Jacana; species Jacana jacana. The sequence goes on along the minus strand of VZTM01016038.1, from coordinate 51,230 downwards.
TACAGTTTTCATGAGCAGAAATTCATAAGTACCACTAGAGTTCAGGATAAGTTCAAATGTTTTAAACCTCAGAAAATGAGTAGGCTTAGATGGTTTCCAGGCCATTTGATAATGATCTGAGTTGCCCATTTTCTAAACCACGTGGATGAGCTACGTCTGAATTTGACTCTCCATGCTTGCTCTGCTATTCCCAACGTGGTGGTGCTCCGTCTAAACTAATCCCAGCCTTTTCCACAGGAGGCAGAAGGCTGACCTGGGTTTGTCCTGAGGGATATGGGCCAGGTGAAGAGTCAAGTCAGGACCCTGAATTTTAGGAAAGCAAGATTCCCACCCTTTGAGGAGTTCGTCAACACAACCCCTCAGGAAACTGCCCTCAGGGACAAGGGGCAGATCAGAGCTGGTGGAGATTTAAGGACTCTTCCCAGAGAGCTCTCGATCCCCAGGTGTAAGAAATCAGGAAAGGAGGGCAAGAGACCGACGTGGCTGATGTGATTTTGTGTATCAAGGGGAGTATGATCTGAACACTGAATAACCAAACCTTAGCCTTCGACAGGCAGCTGTGACTGCACGTTAGACAACTCCATGTGCCCACTTTTATAAGGGTGTTTTTAGAAGGAAAGCCTCTTTTCAGAGCTAGTTTGAGCTTGTGTGACTTTGGCACATCTTTAGAAAAATACTGTCATAGACAGGACTAACAAAATTGGCTAAATCCCGTTTTAGGCTTAGGGTAGAGAATTGTAAACAGCATGATCTGTGATAGGGAGGCATTTTGGACCCTATAAATGCTGAGGGAATCTATTTCTTGGTTCTTGGTAACTGTTACATTTACCCATGCTTTCTTTTAAATATGATGAAGTAGACCATGGTTATCTTTGGCTCTACCTTTGCATATATGACCAAGAACAGAGAAGACACTTACAGGAGTTCAGCACAGTGTAGAACTTTATAAGTTCCCCTCTTTTTCTGCTTCTTTTGCTGTTCTCCAGAGTCCAAGGGTGGCTTCTGAAGGGGACTGGCCAATAACTCAGCAAGCCACTCTGAGGTGTCCACTGGCAGCCGCTGCAGAGCCAGGAGACAATCTGCCTGTCTTCATTTCTCCTCAAAGCTGCTTCTACAGAGATAAAACACCTGGTACAAAGTGGGAGATGATGCTGACTGAAGCACATAAATGCTTTAGTTCGAAAAACTCCTTAGCTGTTTGTCACTTCAGAGAGAGTAAGCCATCTCTAATGGTGTCATCCACTTTTATTTTGGAGATGGTGAAAGGCAGAACTTGTAACAAAGCCAACTCCTCAGGTTCCAAACCCTTCATTTGGGTCATTTCTAATATGCTGTTGAAACATATCTGTCATCAGTACTTCACTACTGTTATTTTATCTGCTCTCTGTGTACGCTTTCCTGGAATGAATACAGTTCTTTGTGGGTGGTAAAAATAAAGCAACTCTTTCTGCCTTCTCAGGTAAGAAAAGAATCTCATTGCTTCTTACCTAACCAACACTGGGCTTTGCAGTAGCTCTACTTCCTATTCTTTCTGTTTGTAGTTTATGAAAAAAAAAAAAAAAAGAATAAGAAGTTCAAGCCTGTATGAGCCCCCTGGGTCATGCCTGGTGCTTTCATTTGGGACCACAATTGGAAGTGGAAAAGTTACCAGCACAGAGTATTCTGACACTTTCTGTTTGCTTCCTTCTGCTCTTCGCCGCCTTCTTTATTTCCCTGAAGTTTCGCACCATTTGCTCCATTCTCTGCAATCCCTCAAACCCTTCAGCAGGGAATAAAGCTCAGCTGTCCACATGGAAGAGAGCCAGGTTATGCCCATTGACCTCAGGGCAGGTCGTGGCCTTTAAACATGTTATTTTACTTATGCGTGTGTCCTGTAGGGTTTGGGGCACTAGATAAGGTTGGGTACCTGGCTTATCGTTCAGCTCATTGGCAGGGATCTGTAACTCCTAAGCAAGCCAGCTGCTGCTTTTGGTGTTGCCCTGGTCTAAATGCAGACCTGGAGCCCAGGGTGGCTTCTGAAACTTGGGCTTGGGCACTCCCAAGAAGCTGAGCCACCCAAACTGCCCCAGAGTCCACTTCTGAGAGTTTCTTCCTAACTTTCCTATGAAGCTGATATTCATGAAGCTGCTTTAGCACTGGAGAGCTGAGGCTCCAGCAAGCTGGCTGTTGGCAGTTGCATTTCTTTTATTTATAATCTTGTTGGGTTTGGGGTTTATTTTTTAGTATGGGTGTCAGGTCTAATTTCTGTGAATGGAAGTTGAGTTGGTTTTCAACCAGCTTGACTGCTGATGAGTTGTAATTAGCCACACATGTATTACAACAGTACAGATTTTCTTCTTCAACTGGAGGAATGTCACTCCAGACCAGCTGATAAATATATTTATTTTCTCAAATGTCATGTCAAGCAGACACTTCAACATAATAATTTGAAATATACTGTTTCCATCAATACCACTTCCAGAATAAATGTTTGTTAAGAGCAGGGGTTAAACAATGAAAAGAATATAGAGGAATGCAGTTCCCTGTGGTCCAGGAACCTGCAGTTCTCCATAATTCTTTCTTTGGCTGGTACAGTGGGAGCTTCCCCTTCATAAATATGCCATTTCCCAGAAGAGGAATGAGAAAGGAGGAGATATGCAGCCAAAATGAACACTTTTTTTTTTGGTTTTTTTTTTTTTTAAACTAAGTATTTCTGGAAAATATTCTGTGGTATGTGCTCAGCCCTATTAAATCATGCAAACCATTGTATCGACACTGAAGCTTATCCGTCCAATCATTATAGCGACACTGACTTCAACAGAGCTACTCTCAGTTGTTGCTGCTGAGGATCAAGATTAGGGAATTAATGTGCTGGCAGGAATACTATCAGGTGCTCTCAGTGGTACGTTATTAGAGGCTTATAACCTGTTGAAAAGAGGTGCAGGTTGATAATCGGTCTATACTGTCCCTTTGTTTCTTTTATGCCAACGAGTCTTCGCCCATAGCCATGATGCCAACAGCTACAGTCCTGTCTGTGGCATTTATTTGTGTTACTCTTGTGTTCTCATTTGCCTGGTGTAACTATTCTCTTGTGTAACTCTTCCCTTTCAAATCCACTCTTTCCTGACACCTGAATATATTTTCACTTACTTTCCTCTGAACTGTTTCCCTGTACACCCTTCTCGATCAGCAATGGAAACACCATGAAATGATAGAATTGTCTGGGTTGAAAGTGACCTTTCGGATCATCTAGTCCAACCATCAACCCAACTCTGATAAAAACCAACAACCCATCAATAACCCATGTCTCTAAGCACTGTGTCAACCCAGCTTTTAAATCCCTCCAGGGATGGTGCCTCAACCACTTCCCTGGGCAGCCCAGTCCAGCCCTTAATAACCTTTTCAGTGTAAGAGTATTTCCTGACATAGAATCTGAAATTCCCCTGGTGCAACCTGAGGCCATTTCCTCTTCTCTTAAAATCCTTGTCCATTTCTTCATGTTCTTCTCTTCACAACAGGTGAAGAGAAGGAAAAGTATTTCATGGTCTCAAAAATGCACTCCACTCAGGGAAGGGATGACTACACCGACACTTAGCTTTAACTATTTTTCTAGACCAATTAACTGAGAAAGGTGCCACTGGGAAATGCATAGCTCCAGTGGGATTATTGCATGGGTGAAGGCCATGAAAATTTACCAGAAATGAGTAGATTACAGCTCCCAGTTCCATTGGAACATCCAGACCCCAGAGAGGATTTGGGTGAGCAAGCACAAGAAAAGCCTTATTGCCGCGGCCAGGAGCAGTCGAGCCCGACGCAATCAATCAGGAAGCCATCAATCCGCCATTCCCACCAGCCCCCCGAATCCGGAAACGCACCCAGGAAGCACTCCTCTCAGGAAGCACTCACAGTCGGGAAGCACACATAGTCGGGAAGCCACCCCCCAGGCAGCACCCTCTTAAAGGGCCTGCTCTCAACATCTCCCCCTCTTTTTTCAAATAAAGCATGGGTCATCTCTCGCAAGCGTTGCACCACACAGCTAAGCAGACAAGGTCAAGAGCACAAGTATCAGAGGGCCTAATAAGGTCTTGATGATATCTCAGAACCATGCTCCTATGCCTGAAGATGCTAGCCATCCATCAAGCCCGTCTGCCTCTTTCAAGGCATGTAAACCCTTTTTTAATTGATCTAGTTTTTTGTTTTGTTTTGTTTTGCCCAACACCCCAATTGTTCTGCCAATCACATGCTAGANCGTTAGGTTACCGCCTCTCTCCGACGTCGGATTACCGCTTCTCTCGGGCGCCGGGTTGCGACTGCTCCTTCTCTCGTCCGCCTGGAACTGCTCATCTCCGTAGCAGTAAATCACGTCGGGGTCACCATAAATGCCGCGGCCAGGAGCAGTCGAGCCCGACGCAATCAATCAGGAAGCCATCAATCCGCCATTCCCACCAGCCCCCCGAATCCGGAAACGCACCCAGGAAGCACTCCTCTCAGGAAGCACTCACAGTCGGGAAGCACACATAGTCGGGAAGCCACCCCCCAGGCAGCACCCTCTTAAAGGGCCTGCTCTCAACACCTTATCCTACAGGCAGTGTCACAGTTAATAGAGTTTTCTCTACAAATCAGTTCTGAGATTCATCAAAGTTAGTGGGAATGTGTCAGGGGCTTCAGTGGAATCACCAGGAAGAGAGTACTCCTCAGGAGTGACAGATCTGGCGGTATTTCTGATATGTCCTTGCACTGTTCTGCACCAGGGTTTTCTCACCAATTCAATTAATTCAATTAATAAAAAAATTAATTGAAATTAATTCAAAGAATTTGTCTTTGAAGTGCTCTGTGGTCAATGTTGTTGGCAAATGTGATATTTGGAAAGATTTTGCATCAATTTCTAATAAATTTCATCAGTTCATCAGTTTCCCACCTCTATTATAGAGGAATGAAAAAAGCAACTTCCCACAGGATCTGTAGAATTTACCCTAAGATAAAGAAAGATCACCTCTTATAGATTCATAAATTTTATATGCAATAAAGAGATCAAAGAATTCTTCCTAGTGTTTCTATATTAAGACCATAAATTCTGCTTGAACTAAAACTGTAGCTCTTAGAAAGTCACTCTGTCTTTATTCAAACCGCTCATATATTGAAGAAATCCCTATATCCCTCAATAAATCCAGTGTGGCAAGGCCTCAGACTATGGAGTAGGAATGGTAAAGATTACTTAAGAAATAAAAATAAAGGTAAGATTAATTGTAAAAATATTACAGTAATGAAGCTATCAAATTCTGACTGTTAATATCAACTGAACTGAAAAAAAAAAAGTCTTCATGTCATAAATCTGCAAGAGTCTACACAATTTCATTATCTAACCCACTGCTGGTCAATCTGTGTGTAACCTTTCTGATTTCATTATCACACCTTAATTAACATAGGGGCACTGAGAAAAATCAGGATGAAATGCCAGCTTTCAGCAGAATTCAAATCCACTGGAATTTCTCTGAGATTTTAAAATGTCTCGTTAATCTGTTTTGTCATTTTTGTTTGCCTTCGTTCTTCTGGGCTTTGGCCAGGTCCTGAGGCAGAACAAGCATTTGTGGGACATAGCTTATGTTTATGACATATTTAATAAGGTGTAGTGAACCATCTTATTATTATTTGAGTTGTCAAATGGACACTTTCAGAGCATGTTATGTATGATTGTTATTTCAAGTCTTGCAATTTAGACCATATGTGACCTAATAACAGGGACTTGAGCATTAATATCCACTTACTGTAGCCTATTTCTAATTGTTTTTGAGATGTGTTGAAATGCTAAAGGATATCAGCATGCCCTTCAGAGACGTTCATAAAATAGGAGGCATTATTTGCAAAAAATTGAGATTCTACCTCTGCCAACAACAGCTCTCCTTTCAATATACTGATATGGAGAAGAATTTTCCAGAAAAGGGGTCACTAAGCACAAAGACAAGTCATTTGCAGAGACAAGCCTTTGCCTCCTGTCCCAAGGAACGGCATTCAAAAGCTCGGAGAAAAGTTTCCTCTAAAAATCCTGTTGAGAAACAGCGCGCTTAGAGGGCTGGAAAATGATATTTCGGCCCGTGAGTTTGCACAGGTAGGAGTCTGGAACAGCAGCAGCAGCATCTTTGCTCGCACTTCCAAGCTTAATTTAATGCAATTCATCGCTTGGTTCAGACTATTTCTCACTGAACCATCATGTGTGTTTAGATTAGATGTCAGGAATGAACTTTTTCTCCCCAAGAGTGGTCAGGCACTGGGATGGTCTCCCCAGGGAGGTGGTGGAGTCACTGTCCCTGGTGGTGTTCAAGAAGCATCTGTAAGAGGTGCTATGAGACGTGATTGTGTAGCTGAGTGGGTAGTATTGGTGACAGGAGGATTGGTTGGACTAGGTGGTCTTGTAGGTCCTTTCCAACCTTGCATTTCTATGGTTCTATGATGTGACTTTAAGGTTGATGGGAATGAGTATCCAAGGATGGATCTCACTGGAGTCTGTGTGTAGCCATTTATGACCATACATATTTTCTTGCTTTATCTCTTGGTTTCCTGTCATTTGCCCTTGTGTCCCTGGCAGCAAATGGGTCAGAATTACAGCAGAATGCATAATAAATAGCAAAGTGGAATGCAACATCCCTTTCAGGTTAAAAAAACCCAAGAGTTAAATGATTAGAATTCCTACTGAACTGTTTACATTTTGCATCTCTATTTTTTCAGCCATCTTTTTCAGGTACAAACAATTGCATTGCACGGCCTGGTATGTAGAAGAGTTAATTTAGTCAACAACACTGCATAATAGGCCGTTTCAAAATTCTTAACAAGGTCTTTTACTGGGCTATGAATGGTCATAACTTTACAGTGGAAACAGCTGACTTTGCAGTCGCAAAATATATTCACACCTCCTTTTGCTTGCAATGAGCTCGGTGGCCAACACGTCCAACGTGCTGGTCTCGGCCTCAAACCAGATAAAAACAATCCTGAAAAAAGGAATGAAACATGGTGTAATTGATTCAAGAGATGGGGAGTGTCAGAACTGCCTTGGTGCATCATGAAGTAGGGAAATAAAAAGTTAAATGCAAAATGGCAACAAAAGAGGATTGGAAAAAATTTGGCCCATTTATCGATGGAATGAAGATTTTTCCTTCAGACTATTGCACAAGACTTTTTAGAAGATGACTTGCTTTTGCCCCGTGGAGACTCTTCTGAAATGGAATCTCATGAAATTTTAATTGGATGCATCGTTTTTCTAAAAATGCAAAAAGGTTTCCATTATTATTTTTTTTTTTACATTTCCAAACATGAAAAAAAAAAATAAAAATCCTCACAGCCCTTAAGAAAATGTATCTCTACTCTGAACATCAAAGGTTATTTTAGCTGAGGTTCTGTGCTGAGGTTCTGGCTGCTCTTTCAATACCCTACTTGTGTGCAAGAGTGTGCCCAGCTGTTTCCTGGAGGGAACCCTTGCAAAGCTGAGGTAAATGGATGAGCGGGATTGAGGGAAGGATGAGTTAATTACTGACCTCTCTATACCCCTGTGTGTAGGTGTAACTCCTCGCTCTGCCTGTCTCAAACCAACATCAACAACCAAATGTCTTGTGCATAAGGGCCACCAAATCTAACTGTGCCCTCTCCTGCTCCCAGCCTTCGACATTCACTTGGGAATTGAAGTTGAACACAAGCTTAAAATTTTTCTCCTTGCAGGTTGTCATGTGTGCTTTCTTTACAGGCAAATTAACAGCATAATTACCTGCTGTATAACTTCTTAACACAACAGAAAGGAGAGGACTCTGTAGCCCAAAGGCAGGTGGATGGGACACAGAGGCCATACAGTGATCTGCAAATACTTCTGGAAACGATGAAAGGACACAGTATGAGATGAACACCAAACCCAAGAGATAATGTAAGCCGATACTGGTTTGGGTTTTGAACCTTACATATGTCTCCATGCAGCTCCTTGCAAGACATGTGCTCAGTTAGGCTTAGCAGTGGAAAATGGAACTGAAAGGCATTTCCCCTTGAGCGGGAAAGACAATACCATCAGACATGAACTTCTGCTTAGCCATGCAAGGTTGTGGGAGGGGGCCAACAACACAAGTTATACCAACTGCTGCTGGTGTTTTGATTAAACCAATGAAGACCAAATACGTCTGACATGCCAGTGAGTGGTGCCAGAAGAACTGGGAATCTACTAATGAAAAAAAGAAGAGGTAGGTAAAGCCAAATAAATAAATACACTGATAAGTGTGGGTCTGAAGTCCTGAACCACTGACCTCCCTTCCAAACAACAACCATACCCCTGTTCGTGTTTCTAATGGAATTGGTAACTACAGACAAGCCAGGTCTCACAGGCAGCATCCAGGTTAAATTCTAAGTTTGTTTTTTGATATGCACTCTCTTGCTCTTCTCAGTCCTTTTCCAGATCAGGTCCTTGTTATGAGTATCACAGAATCACAGAATCACAGAATGTCAGGGGTTGGAAGGGACCTTGAAAGCTCCTCCAGTCCAATCCCCCTGCCAGAGCAGGAACACCCAGAGCAGGTCACACAGGAACGCCTCCAGGTGGGGCTGGGATGTCTCCAGAGAAGGAGACTCCACCACCGCCCTGGGCAGCCCCTTCCACTGTTCAGTCACTCTCACTGTGAAGATGTTTTTCCTCATATTGAAGTGGAACCTCCTCTGTTCCAGCTTGCACCCATTACCCCTTGTCCCATCATTGGGTGTCACTGAGAAGAGCCTGGCTCCATCCTCCTGACACTCACCCTTTACATATTGATAAACATTAATAAGGTCCCCCCTCAGTCTCCTCTTCTCCAAGCTCAAGAGACCCAGCTCCCTCAGCCTTTCCTCCTCTGGGAGATGCTCCACTCCCTTCATCATCTTGGTAGCCCTGCCCTGGACTCTCTCTAGCAGTTCCCCGTCCTTCTGGAACTGTGAGACCCAGAACTGGACACAATATTCCAGATGGGTTCTCACCAGGGCAGAGTAGAGGGGGAGGAGAACCTCTCTCCACCTACTGACCACCTCCCTTCTAATACACCCCAGGATGCCATTGGCCTTCTTTGCCATGAGGGCACAGTGCTGGCTCATGGTCATCCTGCTGCCCACCAGGATCCCCAGGTCCCTTTCCTCTCTGTACCGGTCACTTTAATTTCCTTGTCATGGGAACTGAGGTGTGGAGAAGCAAGAGGGAGAAGCGCCTCTTATAGACCAGCACCTTAATCTATCACAGGAGTAGGATGTGGTCAGGGCACGTCCCCAAACCCAAGTGTCCTGAGTGGGAAGCATTCCTGGTTGGATAGATGCAGGCTTCTTGTGTTTGTGTTAACAAAAGGATAAAGAGTTTGACTGCCCTTAATCATCTGCCTCGTCTGAATCCAGAAAAGAGACCCATAATCTTTGATGGATTTAGACCTGGTTTTGCAAGTGGAACTGACTTCTTTTCTAGAATCCATTGTTAGATATAAAGGGAAATTCTCAGTGAAACTGAGGGCTCCTGATGTAGGACGTACCTGCAGCTTCAGACTAAAAAGTGATGATTTTAAATCTCTGGAAAGAGCCTCTAAAATTATTAGTGCATGTGATCCCAAGTCAGAGAGAAAAAGTTTCTGTTAAGCATGACCCTCCACTCATATAACTTGGGTGACAGACTCGTTTGCTGTGTTTGGCCTTACTGCTTGCTTCAACAAATTAAGGAACGGGCTGACTCCATGACTGCAGTTCTCTTAATCTGGCCACCAGGGACGTGCTGAAGCTCTGAAGCAAACTGCCTGGGAAAGGCTACCACCTTGTTAAAGCTGAGCCTATAGTCCCATGGGTCCAACTGGAAAGAAATAACCACCAACGCTGTGCCTTGCTGGGCCTGCCCTGCTGCCTCCAGGTTGGGAAGCAAGGCCAGCACTAAATTAACAGACCCCCTTCTTAAAGAACACCTCCCACTAGACCAGGTTGCCCAAATCCCTTTTCAGCCTGGACTTGAACCCCTCCAGGGATGGGACAGATGTGGTAGGGCTTGGAAGAGACCTCTGGAGATCATTTAGTCCAACCTCCTGCCAGAGCAGGGTCACTCAGAGCAGGTACCCAAGATCTTTTTCCTTCACGCAGGTAATCCTTCCCTGTGAGAGAAGCGAATGTTCTGATCAGAGCAGGGTGTTGCAGGTGCCCCTCAGACCATGTCTCCATGGGACCATGTCCCAGCCTCTCCACCAAAGGAGCACATTCCCTGCCAAACGGGCTGGGAGCCCATGCTGAGCTCTTACATCAGTCTGGCTCCTGCACAACCCCAAACATAAGTAGTCCAAGCCTACATACCCTGCCAGGCCTATTTACATATGAAAGTACTGCTGGTCTATTGGTTTCGTCACACAGCTGTGGAGTCCTTGGGGTACACCAGAATAAAATCACTGTTGATGGGAGACTGGGATAGTTTCAGCAGCACCAGTCACATACACGAGTCAAAAACCATATGAGAACAGTTTGATTTCTTTTCTTCTCTTTCTTTTGGCTTCTAATTACAGATGCGTTGGCTTCTCCCTTGTTCCCTTTTCTGTTTTTTTTTCATCAGCCTGGTGTTCCTCACAGAATTACTGTAAGGAGCAGGAGAAGGTGTGAGTCCCAGGAGCAGAGGACCGCCAGTAGTCTGGAGGGGACATGGGCATGTGACAGCAGAGGCTTCAGATTGAGAACAAACCTGCCCCATCAGGATGTTTAACGAGTAGACAGCATTTACACCCCAGCTTGACCTTCACTCTTGCCTGCACAAATTTCCCAAGGAAACTTGGCTCCAAAGTGGAATCCCCTTGAAGTCTGAAGGGACTCAGACATGGGGTTTTGGAAAAACCCAAGTGGAAGATTGAAATCCAGCTCTGAATTCCCGAATGCTCAAACTCTGGGATGTATTTGGATACAGAGATATTTTTTTCATCTCAGATAAAATGTGTGATAATTCTGGATGCTCCACTCTCAGACACATCCAGGGAGGAACTTTTCAATGTGAACAAAGAACCCTGTTCTTCCATTACAATATTGAAGATGGAACAAGACTATTTATCATCTTCTCTGTTACACATTGTATTCATAAACTCTTGAAAGCAATGGGAATATATAAGCTTTTTGGAGAAAGTCCTGCAGGAAGGAATTTTTTGGATCATGGCTAAATGATGTGAGAAGTTTTTATAGAGGCCAAGAGGCCTTTCTTTTTAGTTCATGTGAATGCTCAGTAGTAGAAATAGCCTCTGCCAAAGCAAACGAACTTTCCGTAAACTAAGAAAACAATAGGAGTGAGGGAACCAAAATCTTGAAGACATCTGAAATCTACAGAGATGCACAGAGAAAAAAAATCTTTATTTTTTTAAAGCACACCCTTTGGCTCAGAAATGTCTGTAAGCATCTGTGTGTGTGAAGCATCCGTGTGTGTGAAGCTTCTGACCGAACTGAGCAGAAGGGACAGTGAATTCTGGTTTTTTGACAATGCTTTTGCTGAACGCTGCAAAATGTGAGGTGGTTCTGTGGAAATTCCTTTCTGCTTGAAAAAGGCACCACAAGATGGCACCTTCTGAAGAGAATATCTAATATTTAAATGAAAAAAACACCCACCAAAATCATCATGTTATAAATGACTCTTATAGAGCATATGGTGGATATGAACAAAAAATACAGCAGACTAAGCAATAAGATGGGCAAGAATGATGTAATCTTTGGCATTTATAAATATGCAATCCATGACTGAAAACATTTATGCACATGTTTAGCTTTGTGAATAATCCAGTGGCTATACTGTACATGCACATGTTGCTTACTTGTAATGAGTGACAGGATTTAAAGCATGTTTTTCACCCCTACATGGCAGAGTTGGGCATAAGCTCCTGAGCCTCCAAAATCGGTACAGCAGACAATCATAGCTGCAAAATACAAACCTCTCTCTTTAATTATGAGGCCAACATTGTATTTTGGGGAATGATTATGGATTTAAACAAAAGTTATGAAAATTTTGGAGATATTTTATAACTTACCTGGCAAGGAGGTGTAGGTGACACTCAACATTTACTGATGTCAAATCCTTCTTCTGAGGGAAACTCTCCCACCTCCCCATAGAGTCATAGAATGGTTTGGGTTGGAAGGGACCTTAAAGACTGTCTTGTCCCAAGCCCCCTCCAGCCTGGCCTTGAACCCCTCCAGGGATGGGGCACCCACAACTTCTCTGGGCAGCCTGGGCTGGGGTCTCACCACCCTCACACCAAAGAAGTTCTTCCCCACATCTCATCTCAATCTACCCATCCCAGGACAGAGGGAATTTCAGTGGCAGGGCACCAGGGGGAGGCAATGGCCAGCAGATCAACAGGCCAGAGGTTGCAAGGGAGTCTCTGTTGGGGTGCAGGGGACAGGATCTTGCCACCCCAGAGCTATCCAGGGGATCAGGAGCAGGAGATACTCAAGAGTGGCCTATGCCAGCTGATTTTCAGTCTAAAGGGAGATTTTCAAAAAACAGTTGTCAATAGACTGGTTCAGCCTCGTTGTCATGGGCTGCTTTTTGGCTCTGTAGCTCCTCATGTCTCCTCACATGTAGGAACACGATGGTTTCCTCTTGGCATGGGTGCCTGTTTCTCTTTGGAAAGCACTTTCCTGGGTCATGGATGGAGCCAAAGTTGGCATGTTTTTTCCGATACTTGCCAGCATGGCCGTCAGCTTGTCCGGTGTCGGGAGCGATGGCACTTGTATCTGTCTCCAGAGAAGGAACTGTTTGTTCATTTAGCCTTCCTCTTTTCACTGCGTATTCCCACAGAAATAAAACAAATGGTTTGTGGTGATGCCTCTTAGATAATTGATGCCTGGAGATGTGCCACACAAGCCAGTGAAATGCAATGGAGGGCCTCAGTGTAAGCTGTTGGGAAGAGCTTTTAAGCCAGTATTATTAGGTCATTGAATCAGAGTACAGCAGAGATGTGGTTAAAACAGTATGTTATTCTTTCTGCTCCCACGTGCAGGCTTCTAGTGCAGAACAATAACCCTCTACAAACTTTGTTATATTGAATTTAGACACTAGAGAACATCCTCTACCTAATTATGAAAGGGTTGAAATATTTCAAAATCTGAAGCTCATAATTGCTTGCTTCAAATAACTTAATGGAATAGCTCTGTTCTGAGCACATCCACTTTGCTGAAAGTCCTGTCATAAAACCCACTTTTCTCATACAACATTTTACTGGCAAATTATCTTTTCTAATATTATGGGATGAAGAGAGCAATAATAATTCAACAGAAAGCAGGTTTTCTGAAAATTAGTCATTAAACTACGTTGCCACCAATGGAAGGATGGCTGTTTTACCTACGTATTGTAATTTTACATCTCTGGAAGACTATACAGATAAATTGATATTGTGTCTTTTTAAAAATGCTAATTTTTTAGATCAAAATGTCAAGCACAAGATTTAAACGCTGATCATTTGCCAGAGGGTTGAAACCACACAGCTGGAGATTCTTCTTTATGACTAACAGAGGTCTTATTTGCAAATATGGGATTTATGGTTTCTGATAATGTGATGATATATTTTCATTTGTATCAAGCACAATAGGCAAAAAAGTGTGTGTACCGGAATGGTTAATGGAGGCAGAGAAGAACAGGGGGAAAGATAAGGGCAAGAGCCACGATATTGCAAAACAAAATGTGGAAGAGTATAATCAGAGGTTCCCATCAGTCACCCTGACCCCTTCACAAACTTCTCAATTATGTCAACCTATAAAAACGGATTGCTTCACTTTCTAGGTAAGTCAGTGATATGTGAGTTCACCGAACACAATGCCTTTATAATAGCCATTAATCTTCATGGAAAAAAATACTCCGAGTGCTCTGGAATGCACTGCATCCTTTCTCCTCTGAAACCTCATCTTTGTTCCTGGTAATTACCATCTGTTTCTAATTTCTGACAGCCTGTGTCGGTGGCAAAGACTATTCAAGCTTCTGTACGCAATATGAGCTAGGATAGTTAATACAATTTTATATAGTAAGGCCACATTTCTAAAAGTAATAAATAAAATTTAGCTTGTAAAGCAGAATATAATGTACTTCTGCTGATGCCAGTTTAAACAAAAGTAGGAACTGGAGCCCCTTTATAGATCTTGCTGTGAGCAGCCCATAGTCCTGCTTGTGTCTATGTCAAGATGACAAAGTCCTTATAGAACCAAACTTTCTTGTAACAACAAAAGAAAAATAAAATCCCTGTATCAACACTATTTTTTACCCCAGCACATGTGATAAATTAATGTAAATAGCATCATACATCAAAGGAGCCAAGCTGTATTTCAGTCATGCAAGAAAAGATTACACACTCATTAAGAGAACTCCAGGTTTTGCACTTTCTGATCTTTGATCTTTGAACCAAATTGGGCCACTCTCAGAAGCCATATTTTTGCAGAAATCAGATGGCTGAAGGATCCTAGTATGGCAGTTTTGAGATAGAGGCAGCTTCTTCCCTGGCTTTGATTGAAATTCTTGAAAACTTGCAAGGATTTTTCGATGGGATGGAATGGCTGACCAGCAGGAGGCTTTTACTCCAAGGTTCCTTGCCCTGCTTGAAGGCTTCCTTGGCTTGTTTGTTTTAACCCCAAATGGCACACATGGTGTGTCCTCCCAACCTACAGGCCATCGACTTAAAATAAGGACTTCTGTACTGACTGACGCATTGGGTCAAGCTTTGGGGAAAACATAACCCTTCAAAGACCTTCTTGCTTCACTGCAGATTCCAGGAGGTGTCCTAATTGTTAAAGAAAACATTTCAAGAATATGAACACTGTGGTTTTGGGGGAGTAGGTGGAAGGATTTCTCCCTTGAATACAACTGGCCAAAACTTCCAACAACAACAAAAAAAAAGCACTTCCTCTAACTTCCTCTATCGAATGAGCCAAGAACCTGAATCGCTCTGGCATGTCAGGTAATTTTGGGGTCTGATCCAAAACACAGTGAAATAAAGAGACACAATCCAATGGTGAATTTCCCAGTTGGCTCAGTTGTCTAGTGTCTCGTCCCAACCTACAATCTCTACTCCACACGCATGCATAAAGAGAAAAAGAAGGGACAGTACAATGTCATAGCCTCCAGATGACCAGACTTTACTTGTTCATACAGGTATATACATTTTAGACAGGCTTAGAAATGCCCCAATTTGATGTGCTGATGGACCCTGGCTCTGCCCTGAATACGCCTCTGCCTCCAGTGAAGAAAGGAGCTCCAGGGCCTTCTCCCCTTTCCAGTGCTCAGGAATACTGAAATATTGCTCTTTGGATCAGGGCATCGATGAGTCAAATGGACAGTATGTATGAGTAGGGAGATGACAGGCATTTGCCAGCTTACATACTTCATTTACTTGTCCCAGCTTGACAATGAGAATACTTTCTCAACCTGATGCCAAAGTACCAGCTTATCTTGGCTTCTCTTTGAATTGGGATCTGTATAATACATCTTTGGAGAAATACAACTGTAGATAAGAGTTGTTTGTTTTGTCCTTTCAATTACTGACTATGAATACATCAAGAGATTAAATAATGCAGAAAGGGAAGGGATATCTAAGTTAAAGAACAATGTTGGCACAAGAGCTATTATGTATAAACCAGCCAGGAACTTGGTCTGGAAACCATAATCGTTTAAATAATCAAAGCAATGCTATTCTGTAGTTACTTTCCTGGGGCTGTAGTATGGACTAGAAATCTAACCACTTTTAAGATAAATTTATGAACAGGATTAGATGAAGTGGTTTCTGAAGTAGCAGGACACTTGAATCAATGGTACAAGAAGTACTTTCCAGTGCTGGATCATAAGACCATAAATCAGATTACTGCTGCTCTACTTCTCTTCTTCAAGAAGCAGCATGGAGTAAGAAGTTAATTTCATGTCTCTATAGTCAATTCTCAGTTATCCAATATGTTTTGAGATTGAGTTATCCTGGATAATGGTGGTGGAACATGCTGACCAGGCCAGATGAAGGCTCCATCTGGCAGAAGCATCTGCTTTGAGCTTCCTGCATCTGCATCCCCAGCAAGTAGCTTCTGACAGCCCAGATATGAGCCCTGGAGCTCCTGGCTACTGGTGATGGGTTCCTGAATGTTCCATGTTGCAGGAAAACTTAATGTGGGCAGAAAGCCTCTGAAAGGTATGGAACCAGTGTCTCTCAACATAGCAATAAGGGGAGTACAGACCCCAGTGTGGTCCTTCAGGGGCTGGAAAACACCTGGGCCCTGTGCAGACTTCTCTGGTGTCCAGGGAATAATGTTGGGAATAGATTGTTTCGTTGCCCACAGACAATGATGGGATTCCTACAATTATGACATACTTTAAGGATACATAGAGGGTACATATATACATTATGTCCCGTGTGGCACACAAGATTTTAAAGCTGAGTGGCAATTCTATGATCCCATGATATTCAGCTCCTAAGAAACATCTTAAATTTACCTCTTAGTGCTGCTGCCCAGTGGCAGAGTCTTTGCTTTCCTCCTCCAAATTGGTGTTTTATCTTGATGCCCTTCCACCCTTAACCCTCTTGCCTTGTTCAGTGCACAGGATGGGTGGGTGCAAAGATGGATGATGTAGAACCAGCATCTACAAACATCCAATATTTTCCTGGGGAAATGAACATTAGAGCTCTTTTAAAGTTTTCTTTTTTTTTAGTTCTTTCTGATGGAAAGCCTAGCTTCCTGGCAAATTTTGAAGTTCTTGTCAAAAAGCTGGCGGGTAAAGGTTTTTCCCTTGATTTTTATTTTACTGATATAAATCAGTGCTTTTCTCTGTCTGTTTTACAGCAACAGCGGAACTATTTTGTCTGATAGTTTCTCAAACTGTTCAGCCAAAGAAAGACACCTGTCACAGAAAATGTCATGTATATGGTTTAAATTTGAACATGATAAATCTCTGACTCTCAGAAGCTGGAGTTCCTGACAATCCGACGCTCCCCCCCGTACCCCTCATCCACCAGCTGCTCTCTCTTTTTACTTCCAGATCATATTGATCAAAACTCCAAGAGAATTTCCTTCCCTTGGGAAACCCTTTTATTGTTTTTAAAGGTCTTTCCTATAAAGTAGATGAAAACTTAATTTTAAAAATATTTCCCTGGAAACAAGTTTTTCTTTGCCATTGCTAGTTCCTTTTCATGGAACGAGGCACCTGGGAGCCTTGAGAGCCCTGGCCCCAGGACCAGAAGATTGATGCTGGAAGCCCAGGAATTCCCAGCCCTTCCATATGGCAGAATCACTTGTGAAATGTGAATCCTGGAAATTCAGAGTTCCTGAACATGATCTGAAAAAAGAAATAGTTTCACTGGCAGGAATCCTAACTGGCCCTATTTTTACTGGCAATTCCAGGCACTGATCTGAACTGTCCAAGGCAGCAGGTGACTGGAGATCTTCTCTCTGGTCAAGACCCACGAAGCTGGCTGTTCATGAGGTTCAAACCTAAGAGCTTGGAAAGCAGGTGCTTAAAGATAGTTGATGGTAAATACTGAGAAATAAAGAGCTGGAGACACTCCTCCCCGGAGCTGGGCACCCCTATTCTCACAGGGGTAAGCTTTAGCTGAATCGAGCCCCCAAAGCAGACCGCAGCACTGCAACAGGGCAAAGTTTGCAAAAGATGCCTTCATTTTTTCACCCAGCCCAGGTGCGAGTGCTGCATCAGTGAATTGAAATGACTAGATGAAAGGACTAAACCAGGTAGACTTTTCTGTTAGCAAGGTAATAGGTTGGTGAAGCTCAAAGTCTCCAAACAAATGTGGTGGATTTTTACATGTTTCTGCAAGAAGGGTTTTTTTCCCATGTGTGCCTGATGGGCTTCATCCTCGGTAACTCATGAAAAAATGGTAGGTGGATGGTTAACAGCTGGTGCCAGAATCAACAATCCTTCTTTTCCTAGAAGATGAAGATTTAAAGATTTTCCCATCAGAAGAATTTGGGTAAGGATTTATGGATCCTGAACAAGTTGGCTTAACCTGTGTTATTCCTCTGTCTTTTGGAAATTTTATCTTTGACAAGCTAGAGGGTTTTTTTCTAAAAAAAACCAAACCAAAACAAAACAAAACAAAAGCAAGAATTTCTTCATGAAGTCCATGAGACCACATTGTAAACCTGCTCATTATCTTTTCCTTTTATTTAACACTTTTTTTCATACTTGTTATAATACTTATCACTGGAAAAGCTGCTAGTGAACACAAACTGCATATAGCAGTAATAAGACTTTGATGGGCAATGGAACCTAATTGCACTAAATCCACACATTCAGAGCTCTAGAATTTGTTCAAATCAGTTTCCTTTCTTCTGGCTACTCGTTCTGCTTTCCCTCACCTTAACAACAATGATCTGGAGAGCATGATTCTTCGGCTCTTCTGGTGTAAATGACATCCCAGTTATGTCTAAACCTATTTATTTGTAAAAGGATTAAGGTCTCTTTTCTCTTCTGAAACATTCTGAAAGACCCTAAAAATCTTAGGAGTGGTGACAGTAAGAAAGTGGGAGTCCACAGTGGCCCTGCTTTGTTATGCCAAGAGTAACTGTGGTCAGAAGTTTATCACAATTAACAACATGAACAAAAAGAGAGGAGTTAAAGATAGAATAGGAAAAAAAAAAGACAAATCCTTATTCAAGTAGGATGTTGTCACATCAGCTGGCCCTGCTGTGATTCACCTGAAGACACTTACAAAATGGACCAAAATAATTTCCAAGCTACTAGAGATTGTCTTTGAGAAGGCACAAGGGAGCATTCTGAGAGACTGGAAAATGTCAAGCACAAGAGCCTATCTTTAGAAATGGGAAAAAGAAAGAGTCAGGGACTCACAGAGGAATCATCTTAACTTCAGTTCCTGGAAAAGTACTGGAACAATAATCAGCTGAACTATTTGTAAGCACTTGGAAGATAACAGGGAGGTAAGTAAGAGCCAACATGGATTTGTTGAGAAGAAACCTCTCCAAACTAGCTTCACTTCTACTTTTGACAGAGCAGGAGGCCTTGTGGACAGAAGAGAGTCAGTAGGTGCCAGATGTCTCCTGACTTCAGTCAGAATTTTGACAGTTTCTCACATAACATTCTCATATGCAATTTTAAGAAATACTCTCTCAGAAAATTATGGTAAGATCAGTGCAAAACTAAAGTGAAATGGCAAGCAGGGCTTCTATTTGTCCTAGAGCCAATGTAGGATTTTGGATAGAGAGTGGTATTCTTTTTATGGATAACACCAAACTGGGATGACCCTCAAGCAGTAGGACAGTCCTCACAAACTGGAAACATAGTCCAAAAAATTGGACATGTGTTAATAAACGTACTCAGGCCTACAGAAGAATCTGTGTAAATGATACGTTCAACAGATTGGGGATGCAATTCTTTAGGAAAAAACTCTGCAGTAACCAACTCTGACACGAGCCATGTCAAGTGTCTGGGGAAAGAGGCAAAGATCATTCTGAGATGTATAAATAGAAATTCCATCTGTAAGGTATGTCAGCTCAATAGAATCATAGAATTATAGAATTGTTCAGGTTGGAAGGGACCTCATAGACCATCCAGTGCCACCCCCTGCCCTGAGCAGGGACACCTCCCACCATACCAGGTTGTTACAAACCCGCTCCAACCTGGCATTGAAACCCTCCAGGGATGGGGCAGTCACAGCTTCTCTGGGCAACCAGGGTCCCTCACAGCAAAGAAGTTCTTCCTAATATCTATCCAATCTACTAGGATTTATCAATAAGGTAAAACAACAGCAGAGCACAATGTTATGTTTTCAATGTCTTTATCCAAAGGATGCATAGACTGTTTGGAAAAAATACAAAGAAGAAGAAGGATCAGAGGTCTAGAAAGCATGATCTATGGAAAAAATATGCCAAAGGAATTTGGAATGTTTAGACTGGAGAAAGGGTGGCTGGAGGGGATGATAACACTCTTTAAATATGCAAAAGGTAATAAATGGAACAAACTGTTCTGTCTTTAGCAGGCTGAGATTATAGGCAATGGAGCTCAGGCCCAAGTGACAAAACCCCATCAGTGAGCAGACCAAGGGCTGGAACGAGCTGTCCGAGGACACTGTAGACTCCTGTCATTGGGTATTTTGAAGACCAGTGTCGGACAATCATCTGCCCAGAATGGCTTTCATAGAGTCTACTCTTAAACACAGTCAGGGATTGGGACTCCACCACCTCCCTGGGCAGCTGATTCCACTGACTGACCACTCTCTCTGGGAAAAACTTTTTCCTCATGTCCAGCCTAACCCTCCCCTGCTGCAGCTTGCAGCCATTCCCTCTCCTATCGCTCATTGCCCGTGAGAAGAGACCAGCACCAACCTCTCTGCAATGCCCTTTCAAGCAGCTGTAGAGAGGGATGAGGTCTCAGCCTCCTCTTCCTCAAACTAAACACTCCCAACTCCCTCAATCCATCCTCATAAGCCTTATTCTCCAGGCCTTTCACCAGTTTCATGTCCCTCCTCTGTACTCGCTCCAGCACCTCGATATCTCTCTTGTGTTGAGGTGCCCAGAACTGGACACAGACTCAAGGGGTGGCCTCACCAGTGCTGAGCACAGGGGGACAATCACCTCCCTACTTCTGCTGGTCACACTATTCTTTATACAAGCCAGGATGCCCTTGGCCTTCTTGGCCACCTGGGCACACTGCTGGCTCATGTTCAGCCACCCCTCGACCAGCACCCCCAGGTCCTTTTCTGCCAGGCATAAAGAAGTTAAACAGAAAGAAGTCATAAAGAAGTTAAACAGAAGACCAGCATAAAAAATATAACAGAAAAGTGTGACAGAAGATAGAAGGTAGAATCTAAAGACAGAAGAACTCAGAGAAGGGCAGCGAGCTGTTTTGACTGGGGGGTTGCTGACAACTGAAACGAGTTTCCTAATGTCAGGAGGGATTTGCTGCCATGAACACCTTTAAATCAAGACCGAGTGGCTTTCTAGGACAGGCTGCAGATACAATGAAGCCACCCATAGGTGCATAAATGAGTAAATTTATGAGCTGCAGAGGTTGCATTTCTTGTATGCACATTTGTCTTTCTGCTCAATATGAAGAATGAAACCATTTTTCCTGGCGGAAGGCACATGACTGTGACAAGAAGATCACCCTGACTGCAAGACAAACCCAAGATCCTCCAGCAGTTAACTCCACGCTCGTGTGATACAGACCCAAGACCACTCTTATGTGGTCTAAGACTTTGTAAGACCGAAGACCTAAGATCACTCTCTGGCAATGATTTCTTTACCAGAACAGATACATGTTGGCACATGGCCCAGGAAACACAACAAACCACATCAAAACAAACGCTCTTCATTTTACCTTTGTGCTTTAGAATCCCCCAGGTAGTGAAATGCTGCAATGTCTTTGGTCCTGGAACGAAGACCACCTGATTCAGTTTGTGCTGGTCTCTCTGGTAGTCTTCAGAGACCCATTTCCCAAATGAGAATGGGTATGACATTTTCCTGTTTCCTTTTGACAGTTCATGTCTGTGTGATGCTCCAGAATGCCATGCAAGACCTTTAACTTATTTCTCCTGGAGCCTTGTACTCATTCCTGTACAAAAGAAGGAGAAAATAGCTTTATGTTGTCAGGAAGTCATTTTTCTGGTACTTTTTGAGTTCAGTTTTGTAAATATGACTTGCTGACTCGTCAGTGACAGCTCAGGATTTGCAAACAGTTCTTTTTATGAGATCAGACAACATTTTCTGTGTTATCACAGCAGCGTTAGTTGCATCTCTGTATTTGCATATCCATGTCAGGACAAGGGGTAACAGCTTTAAATTGGAAGAGGGGAGATTTAGATTAAATACCAGAAAGAAATTAATCACTGTGAGGGTGGTGAGAGCCTGGCCCAGGTTGCCCAGAGAAGCTGTGGCTGCCTCATCCCTGGAGGGGTTCAAGGCCAGGCTAGAGGGGGCTTGGAGCAACCTGCTGTGGTGGGAGGTGTCCCTGCCCAGGGCAGGGGGTTGGAACTGGGTGATCTTTAAGGTCCCTTCCAACTCGAACCATTCTATGATTCTATGATCTCCTGGGTGACTTTGTTGAAGTTGCCTCATTGCTGCCCCATTATTTGCAAAGCAGATTTTCTGGTGGCTTGGAAGTTTGTCTTCTAGTGAGAGTATATCTGATTATTAATTTAAAAGTTTTGTTTCCTTCCTTGAATTTGAAGTCATTCCTCCATAAACTAAGTCAACAGAACACTTTCCACTGATCTTCCTTAGGTGATACCAGCAAATAATTTAACAAACCTGTTTGGAAGAAGATTATGCAGAAGAGATGTTTTTGTGCACACTTCTTTTTGCTTCTCCACTGTGTTTCAGCATGTCACTTCTCTTAGTCATCCTTCATCTCCCTGGAATGACTCTCTAGACCACGCAGTTACTGCAAATGTGTGTGACTGGAATATGGAAAAGCATGTGAACTTTTCCAGGAATCTCTCTACTTTGTGTCCTGGTATTTGAGTGTGCTAAGACCAGATGTTGCACTGACACCAGAAGGACTTGCTGTGTAGTCAGGATATTCAAATATTGGGCCACCTAACCTTGGTATCACCATCAGAATCTACACCTTGTCCCTGCTCTGCCGCAGCTACATGTTTGTTTTCTTGCAGTTTCTAGTATGTCCACTATTAAAACCAGATCCACATCTCCCAAAGCTGCTTTAGAATGAATGGCCACTAAATTGCCTGTCTGCATCATTCCTGGCTGCCTGAGCCTGAAAGGACAGTCTCATACCTAGCCCATGAGGATCAGAGCAAGAAGGCCAGCAAAGAAAAGGCTTGGCAACGATTTCAAAGTGATGACATTTGGGGAAATTTTATGTCTGGATAAGTAGGATATTTTCAGGGAGGGATCCACAGATGCCAGTTCTGCTGCTGACCTGCTGGGTAGTTTTCAGGAGGTCCTTTCAGTTCTCTGTGATACATTTGCACGATCTGTACATAGGGATTAAAACGTCTCTCCAGAGTGCTTTAAGACTGATGAGAGCTGTAAAGATGATTTTCACAGTACTTACCCCAAAAAGATACACTGCAGGCAGAGAAGTGTGCCTCGGGTCTCCAGGCAATACCACACTGATCAAAGGTCTGTTCCAGGCACAACTTCTTCCACGGATTCATAAAAAATTGAATCCACCAGACAGCTGAATGTATTGACCCTGTGAAAATCACTACCTTTATTCGCCCCCTCCCCCTTATGCTGCTACTGCTTGTGGTTTCTTTACCAACATAAAGTTATAAAAATATATATACAGCCTCCTAGCAATTTGTCTCAAGAAACCCTGGCAGCAAGGGATAAGGTGGGTGTTTATTGCAGCCTCTTCATTTCAAATTGCAACGAGAACATGCTGTTGATGTATCATCGGAAGACAGAAGCTCACAACTTAGCAGGCGAATGTGTTTTAATGGGATATAGCACACACCACCAGATGTTAAACCTTCCTAGGCAGATACTTGGGGGGGTATCAACTGGTGAGCAACAATATTTCACACTCAACAAATTCCTTGATGCTGTTTCAAAAGATTCTTTTATCAGAAAGAAATTTTACTTAAGAGTCATGGAAAAAAAGTGTTTGTTAATACCCCTCTGATGGCCCAAACCCAGTAAGGTACTTAAACACGCTGTCGAGGGCCAGCCACAGATTTATGCTAAGCACTAGGAGAAATTCTCATCCATCACCATCAGCCAGGGCATTCACAGACTGCATCAGGAGAGGAGAGCAGCTGCAGAGCTTTCCTGTTTGTCCACAGCTGCATCCAGCTCTCTCCCCTCTTAATTTTTAGTGCTAGATTGTGGAATTCCAGCCAGTTTGCTTTTTCAGTCCTCCCGCTGATCTAGTGCAGAAGAGGCACAATGCACCCAAAATGCCACCAGTAACTGGGTAACCAAACAGGTTTTTCTTTAGACTGGTAACACCCAGGTGCGTTTAGGACATCCCTGCATAAATGAATGCAGAGTATTATTATAAACTTATGGCAGAAGACTAAAGTCAATGACCTAGCAAGCCCCAGCCTCTTCAAAGTTACTGTGAGACAAGAATCAAGGCCAAAAATTTTACCGAGTAGGTAAAATGAGTGTATCTCTTAAAATAATTCTCAAAATGCATCTCAAAAACAGCATTTCACATATCCTTATTCCATCATTAATTCCAAACAAAATGAATATTTATGACATTTAAGTCCTGCCAATTACAGTCCATGCATGAAGCCCTGGCCCATTCGTCTGTGATTTCAGTAGGGGTAGGGTTTCACCCCATATTCTCGACATGCTGTAACTCCATCCAAAGTACACCACAGCGTTGTCAAGAAGAAGAAAAAAAAACCCAACAGGAATTTTCTGTATTAAAACTCTTTCTATTTTCCAAATTTTCCCATGTTAAGAAGAGTTTGTCTGTCGGTATTTGCTGAAGTACACATAAAACTGATTAATAGAAAGAAGTGGTTATTTTAAAAACCAAGCTCTAATCGGAAGATATCACTTCATATTATTTGGCTGACATTTCAGCAGCAAATAGTGAGGTTTCTGTAATGGAGAAAGCGTGTCACTCGTGTGCTTTGCAGACTTGTCAACAAAAATTACTTTACTAATCTCCTCATGGTCAAATGATAGTACTCCGTTTGGGCACGATGTTCCCAAGTGCCCGGTTTCTTGGTCTCTCCCATAGGACTTCAAGGCCTTCAGAACTTGAGAGCAGTTAAAACTAGAGGAAGAAAACTCAAACTGAAGGACTTTTCCAGGAATCCAAGGCCATATGTAGGACACTGACATGGAACAAGGAAGCTCTTAACAGGAAAAGGTGACAACTAAATAAATGCCCTAAAGCAGCAGCACACAGAGACACCAGCTTGGATGCCAGAAGTTGTCCGAAGCTGGGTGACACAGCTGGAGACCATCTAGTTCAAGCCAGGGTCAGCTGCAGCATCTTGTACAGGGTTGTGCCCAACTGAGTTTTGAATATCTCCAAGGATGGAGACTCCACAACCTCTTGGGGCACCATGTTCTGATGCTCTCCTTTACATTAAAAAAAACCCACTTTTTTTTTAGGACACCTACACTGTATTTCAATTAGTTCCCAAAGCCTCTTGTCCTGTCACCTCAGAGAACATCCCAACTCTGTCTTCTTTACTGCCCCCCACCATCACATTCATGAGACCCATCTTGAGCCTTCTCTCCCCCAGGCTGAGCAACCACAGCTCTGTTGGCACCTCTCCACATGACATCTCTCTACACGGCACTGTGCTGTGCTCCACGGCAGACCTGTGCCCTGAAGGAGATTTTTTTTTTCAATTGCATCTTACAATAATCTTAATTTTGCAGCTGCGTTCATCCTGATCACTAGGATCCATGTAGAAAAATACTATAAATCCATTTTCTTCAAATATCAGGAGGACATTACGTGAAAAGGAAGTACAAGGTCAAGGCTTCTGTAGCTATCAGACCAATATCAGGGGCCACGCTGGAAGTCAGTGATTTCCTGAGAAATGTATGCCTGAAGCTGAGGATAAGGTTTCATCCTGTGCACATCTGTAGACTCCTCAGCCCCATATGTAAGCAAGACCTTTTTTATTTTTATTATTGTTTTATTTTCTTAACTGGTGTCCTGAAAACTCCTTTTCTCTCCATCTTCTTCTTCCACTCTCTGGATTATGGGCTCTTTCTTCAAGCCACGTCTGGCTGCGTCTTCTGGACAGAGTTCAGAGGCTGGGATTAGAACCAGCTACGCTGGTTGGTTAAATCTTTATTGTTCTCTCTCTCTCCCTCTCTCGTGGTTTTAAGGCCGTGTTTCAATGGCCTTGAAATACATTGTAAGCATATGTATAAGAGTATGTGAATGAGTGAGGCTGGATGGGCAGG
This sequence comes from Jacana jacana, assembly GCA_013400555.1. Lineage (NCBI taxonomy): Eukaryota > Metazoa > Chordata > Aves > Charadriiformes > Jacanidae > Jacana > Jacana jacana. The sequence continues at coordinate 25,418 of VZTM01016038.1, read as the reverse complement.
AGTCCAACAGTGACTGTGCCTAAACGCGATGCTGACCCACCACCACTTGGCACATGGGGAGCCCACTGGCACGGCGCCCCTGGCCGGCAGAAAAACAGGAGTCTGGTTGCAGCCCTCTGGGGATTTACAGTTCCTACCAGCCTTCTGTCGCTAGATGTCAGGGCTTTTTGTTCTGGCACTGCCCACCCTGACCGAAATCTTGAGCTTCTGGGCCCCAAAGGAATGGACAGGGTGTGCTGGGGAATGTTATCCATTCAAAGGGAAAGTAAACAACAACAAGAACAATAATAGTAATACTAATAATAATTATAATCATAATTATAATTATGATTATATAATCATTATTATAATTATGATTATAATTACTGTCATTATTATTGTTATCATTATTGTTGTTGTTATTATTGTTATTATGTGAAAAAGGTAAAAGTTGTTACACACACACAAAAAACCCACCTACAAGCACAGTGCTTAATGGACTGACTAAAGAAAAGGAAAATATTGAGCTCTTGGTGGCACCCTGCACCCCGCAGCAAGCATCCTTGTCCCCAGAACGTGCCTGTGCTACGAGCTTTCACTCTGTAACACTGAATTCCCTCCAAATTTAGACAGTTGATGGCTGGGTCCTTGCTGCCCTCTGCATAGTGGACTCTGATATGATGAGACCAGCAAAGGCAGAAGAAAAACAGACCCAGGACCATGCTCTGGCCATGAGACCTGTAGCCCAAACTGTCTCCTATCCCCCAGTCAGAGCTCTCTTCCCCTCCCAAACCAGCAAGTCCCCATTCAAAGCCCACCCTGGGGATGGAGCCTGGCAGGGGCTACACCTCTGTGCCCAGGATGGGGATTGTGGCATGGACTGGGCAGCGTGTGGGGTGCTGGGCAGTGGGGCCAGCCAGGTGCTGGGACATTAGCCTCTGCTTTGAGTTCACCCGATTAACTACTCCCAGGGGCTGTGGCATGCCTGGTGTAACAGCCTGGCGGCTGATGTGAGAGATCAGGGTGTTGAAGATACTGGGAGGGCTGGAAACCCTCTGCTGTGAGGACAGGCTGAGACAGTTGGAGTTTGTGGCCAGCCTGGAGAAGAGAAGGCTCCAAGGAGACCTTAGAACCCCTTACAGTCCCTAAAGAGGCTCCTGAAGAGATGAGAAGAGACTCTTGATCAGGGAAGGGAGCCATAGGATGAGGGGGAAACAATTCTAAACCTAAAGAAGTGAGATTTAGTTGGGATCTCAGGAAGAACTTCTTTGCTGTGAGGGTGGTGAGAGCCTGGCCCAGGTTGCCCAGAGAAGCTGTGGCTGCCCCATCCCTGGAGGGGTTCAAGGCCAGGCTGGAGGGGGCTTGGAGCAACCTGGTCTGGTGGGAGGTGTCCCTGCATGGGGCAGGGGGTCTGACTGGATGCTTTTTAATGCCCTTTCCCACGCAAACCGTTCTGATTCTATGATTCAATGTGTTGTGCTGCCTCTGCAAATCTCGAGCTACTGGGGGGCCAACATGGAGCCCAGCCAGCAAATTCAGGAAGAACAGGAATTGCCTTTTAAGCTGTGAAGCATGGAACTGGGCATCCCTGGACCAGTAGCCTGGGTTTCTGCCTCCATCCTGGCTAGAGTGTGCAGACAGCCTGTTCTCTGGCATTTCAGACACTCTGCCATCCCACAGAAATCGTGGTTTCTTCTGTACCTGCTGTCACTGAGCTAGGCTGAGCTGCTCATTGGAAAATATGTGGTTCTGCTCCTAAGGTCAGAGCACTCTGTCCGAATGTCAGTAGCCTCTAATCCTACTTTGGAAAGGGGATCCTTTTTTCCCCTTGGCCACTGCTATCATTTTATTGCCATTTGCACTTGGATTTATGCTTAATCTCAGTCATAACCTGCCTATATGTATTTAACATTAATATATTTTAATTGCTCAAATCATTATTAAACTTTATAGCAGTTAGGTAGGTAGGCTTCCATAGCCACTCGGACATACACCAAACACAGGGCTAAGATCCAGATATTTGGGCACAATTTGTCCGTTTGTGGAGAAGAGATTGGAGCCAACTGGGTTCCAGTGAAACCCAGATGGGTTTCACACAGGCTGCCAAACCAATGACACGTCTCCCACATTGATTGGGACCAAACCAAAGCCACTGACTGAGTTGTAGAAGCTTCCAAAGGCTCCTGTCATGCCCATGGGTCATTCATGGTATAAACACTTGTAGGCTTAATTCTTAATTCTTGTATATTTTTCTACATATTCATGCATATAACTCTCTATATGGACACAACCTTGTAAGTGTCCTCAACATTGGTATGTTTTAATTGCTTTTGCATTAAATAATTTGAAAAATAACTCTTTTCCTGTCATAGTAAGTCATAAATGCAAATCACAGAATCATAGGATGGTTAGAGTTGGAAGGGACCTTGAAGATCATCTAGTTCCAACCCCATGCCATGGGCAGGGACACCTCCCACCAGAGCAGGTTGCTCCAAGCCCCCTCCAGCCTGGCCTTAAACACTTTCAGGGATGGGGCAGCCACAGCTTCTCTGGGCAACGTGCCTCACCACCCTCACACCAAAGAAGCTCTTTCTGGTGTTTAATCTAAATCTCCTCTCTTCCAATTTATAGCCATTACCCCTTGTCCTGTCACTCCACTTCCTGACCAAAAGTCCCTCCCCAGCTCTCCTGTAGCCCCTTCAGATACTGGAAGGGGCTGTAAGATCTCCCCAGAGCCTTCCCTTCTCCAGGCTGAACAAGCCCAGAGTCAAAGAGGAGATGAATAATACTGTAGAAAGAGGTACGGTGGATTTTAAATACGCAAACCAGAAACCTTATGATAGGCAGATATGTTTTTAAAAGCCTCTGAAATTGGGGCCTGGAAAGGCAGCCATCGGGTCTTACGGGACTGTCATCACTATGCAGAGGCTTCCCTTCCCTCTCTAGCACATGTGGTCCTAATTGCTGCGCTGGCCAGAGCAGGGAGCCGGATTCTTCATGAGCTGGCTGTAACATTGGCAGACATTTACTCATCCACTGAAACGGCTTTTAATGGAAAATCTGCGTCCATTCATGCTAGAAAAATGCTTATGTTAAAACAGAGGAAAATTAAGGAGAGAAAACCAGATATCAGTAGCTTTTCCAGCTGCCAGCAGTAGATATTCTACTACTTCATTAGCGTTTATTGTATGAAATTTGAGGACATAACAACGAATGTGACCAAACATTTAAAAAATACTCTGCAGAATCGCGCATAATTTTGACCATATTCCTGATTCTGCATATGCTACAGTTTGAGGCTTTAGACAGCACATGACTACAAATTCAGAGGTTGTTTATACCTGGCTCTGATCTAGGAACAAGATACTCCAGAAGTAACTTTTTCCTTGCAGAACAGCAGCTGACACGTGGGATGAGGGAGGCATGTATCCTTTGGGGACGTATAAGCACTTCATTCGTGGTCATTGAGCATAACATACAAGGATTGGACTGATGGAACATTATTCCTCTCAGTGAGAGGTTCCATTTGCCTTTGCAACCAGAAGTTTTCCAGCACTTCACAGCTCCAAACGCTCTCCTGGTATTAAACACTGAATACCTGCTTAGTCAGGTATTTCTGCAACCACAACAAGATGGGAATTATGAAGAGAAGCCAGTAATGTTCTGTGATGTAAGAGATGACATTCAAACGTTGGATACCTTATCTCAGAGCAGAAGCTCACCTCTTGTAGCAGTAGCAGAAGCTGAGTCTGTGACTGAAGAGCAAGTAAAACTGCTAGAGAATAAGAGGAATTGAGACTGGTGCAAGAAAACCCTGTGTGGGTGAGGGGAAAAGGAAGTAGTATGTGTTAAAAAAGGGCAGATGGATTATGGAAGGATTTATGGCTCAAGCTCCTCAAGGATCAGTCTCCAGCCCCATATAGTTTCACATTTTCAATACTGAACCTGGCACACGTGGTAAAAAATGATCTAACAAAATTTGTTGATGACACAAGCATCTAAAAATACAGATGGGTATATAAACACATGTAAATAAATAAACAGAAAAATCAACTCGCTTGAAAACAGACGTAATCAAAAACGGGTCACATTTGACAGTAGAGAGTTAGGGTATTCACTTACAGACCTGCATCAGAGGGTTCAAGTGCTTTCTCACCTTTCCAGTGGTTCATGCATCAACAAGGATAAAAAGAAAAGAGGGTCAGGGCCTATAACCAGGTTTCACACTGACTCAGATCTGTCAGTGATTTACTGTATGTGGAAAAGCTGGGGGGTCCTAAAGACCATCCAGCAAGTTCTAATGGAAAGAGATGGAGAAGTATCTTGAAAAAAAGGTCACACTGGGAAATGTGTGGGGAAAGGCTACTGGGATTTTCAGCAGAGAGAAACTTGATTTACAAAAAGATGGTACAAGCAATTTGCTGTCCAACCTGTAAAAAGCCAAATTTAGGCTGGGTACGATTGCTAGCTCTGGATACATCAGGTGCACAAATTCCAGTGAAGAAAGAAGTTATTTAAGTCAAAGGACAGCACTTGCAAACAACTATAAAATGGCAAATTAATCTTTTTGATTAATGGACACCAAAAAAAAGGCTGTTTGGCATAAAAGCAGTGAGGTTCTGGAGCTGTGCCCAGTCCTATAGTCGTTCGGGTAAAATAGCTTTAAAATGCAGTTTGGTTGTTCTAGAAACAGATCAGAAGAGAGAGTCTCCAGCTGAGTTAAGGAGCTCAATCCAATGACCCAAAGTCTGCAGCCCTGGGAGCAGAGTGTGATCCTAAAATTGGGTTGCCCACATCTTCTCCTTGGCCACCAGGACTCAACCCTTGTGCGTTTGTTCCCACCACTACTAAATGTGTAACCGTCAAGCTGCTATCTTATCTACTGATGGTCTGTATTTGGGGGTTCCATATCTTGTTCCAACATGTGGTCCAGCCTCTTTGTAAGATTAGACCACGCAGTCAAACTGGAAAAAATGTGCAGATGCAGTGGACTTAGACATTCAGTTCCTTTAAATAATCTGGACCAAAGTGACTTGTCCAAGATAACACGGGAAGTCTGTCACAGAGGAGGAGATTCAGTCTCAACCTAATGGTCATCCTTCTGTGGGAATTCCTCAGGGACCCAGAATAACCCAGTTCAAGTCTCTTTGTAAGGGCAGGCTTACATCTTGGATGAGAAATGTGACCCTTGGTCTGAAAATTCTTCTAATAATGTTGTGATAAACAGGTTTGTTTCCCATTTTAATGAATTGCTGTTTCCCAACAAAATGCACTTTGTTGAAAACCTTCCAAACACCTTTTACTCCAACATCCTAACCACTGGGGTGTGGGCTGTTTTGGAGAACAAGCAAGGCTGTCTCTTGTATTTTAAATTAAATATTTCAAAGGATGTCATTTTTATTCTACTATAAAATGAAAACAAATGTTCAAACTTTACCATTTCTCTTTATAAAGTATTCTTATTTTCCATCCAGGAACATTCCAGCTGCCATTTGATTCACTAGGCCACGCTTCTTAGGAGTAGATAAAATGAAGTAAATTACAAAATTCTCTGCAAAGCTGGTACAAGTATTTCTACAGCACCTTCGTGGCCAAGGCTCAGGACTAGCTTCCCAGCAAAACCTAACTGGTTATTTAGAGTAAAATGAAAGGTGGCATTTGGTACTGATATTTCTTTTAAAAATCTATTATTCCTCTTGGTCACAATTACTTTTCCAAGGATTGAATCTAAAAACAAAAAGATGGAAGCATAATAAAAGTCCCCAGAACTCATAGAAAGGTAGACTGCGTGACTTCTCTGGCTCTCTTCATTTCTACTCCTGGTTTTTGTCTCTTTATAAATTTACTGTTAATCATCAGGGGTTTTTTTTTGCCAAAAGGTGAAGGCGCATTTAGTAATCCCACCAATACTTAAGCAGAAAGCTGCAGAAACACTGCCTTGATGTAAAAACTGAGCATCAGAGCCTGCTGAGCTGCCAGCAGGTAAAGCTCTGCTTGGATAAAGGGAAAGAAGAAAACCATGTTCTGCTCTGTACAATAACAGCGAGTCCCTGGCTGCTGGACACTTACTTTGAGGACTAGTTTCTTGAATCATGAGGACCTGATCCTTCATTTCTAACGATGGATATGGCCTTTATACACAATAAGTAACCCTTGTACCTCAACCAATGCTTTCCTAGAGATTAAATTGGCCTTGGCTAATGGATTTTTTTTTCCCTTTAAGATTATGGCCCTGCCTGTCAACTAATTCGTTAGAATTCACACAGCTCCAATCCTTCCCTCCCGCTGCAACACCACCCTTTCCTCTTTCTCACACTTGCACAATTATTGTGTGACCTCTCTGCATGAAATCTATGGGGCTGACTACCCAACAATGCACTTCTGTGACTTTGAAATATTTATTTAATGTCCAAATAATTTAAATATTCATTGCTTTTCAATACAACCTTCATTCTTAGTGCTCTGACTTTGCATGCCTTTTTTTTTTTTCCCTGCATTTTTTCGATGTGCCCTTTTTACCCCCTAATCTTTGACAAACGCTTCCACCCTCAATTCTGGTTTCTGAGCACTGGCTATGACATGGCACAGCAGCTCTAGATAAGAGGTGCTATCATCCCTGGGAGCTCAGGAAGGGATGTTGTGTCAGTGAAACTCTCTGTATGACCAATTTTCAGCCCAAGAGATGACCCTGCAGTCATCCCTGTCACTGGCCCTGGTGGCGATGGTGAGTCATAGGAATGTGTCCTCTTTGCTCTGTCTCTAAAGCTTAATTCTTCAGGGGAAATGGCAAGAAATGAGTGCCTGTGCTTCAAGTCCATGGCTGAGCTCAAAAGATTTAAAAGGTCCTCAGTGTCTCATTACACTTAAAATATCAGCTCAGAGGGAGAAGAGGTTGCCCAGAGAAATACCCCTCTCTGACATGCTGCTGGGTCTGGACCAGTAGAAAATATAGCTGCACCAGTAACAGGTCTGACAAAATCCTCTGAAAAAAGTGGCTTTTCTAGACCCATTACAGGTGACATCGTGCTGTATTTCCTTACAGTGATATTGCAACTTTATGCTGGAAAATAAAAGCCAGAAGGACCTATTGTCACTGTACTTCTGATGGAAAAGACAAAGCTGCCTACATCCCAGTAACCTACACCATTCAGTCTCAGCACCGCTGCTGTGGAGTCTTCAGTGACACGAAATGGTCAGGGATTGTTGTCCTGGTTTGAGATAAAACCAGGACAACTGTGGTTTTTTTTTTCTGTTTTACTGTTTTACTTTTTTAGCTGGGCCTCTTCTCACTCACTGAGCTCTGGAATGAACCCCAGGTTGGTCAGAAACTGCTCCCTCTCAGGGTGCTCAGCCCTGATCCCCCCAGGGATGGTGCAGAGAGGCCCTGGCTGATACTCATTGCTGGAACAGCCAAGGGCAGGGAATGGTGGGGTTTGCCCCCTTGGAGGGTGGGAAGAGGAAAAGCCTCGAGGGGTCACCCCTGTGGGGAGGAGTGGACAGGACAGGGGACCCCAAACTGACCCCATCCCATCCGCATCATGCTCAGTGTAAAATCTGAGGGATCACAGGGTCAATTCTCTTTCTTCAATGGCTAAAGTCTGATGAGGCTAATTCCTGCCTCCAGAGCTGGAATCCAGCTTCTGTCAACCACCAAGTCCAGTCTGGGACTTCTCCTGATGCTGCTGGTGACGTGATCATCATCCTGGGAGCTTGATATGTATATATACATTTGTTTATACTGTATCTATTACATAATTTTCTTCCTCTTTTTTAGTNCTCAGCCCTGATCCCCCCAGGGATGGTGCAGAGAGGCCCTGGCTGATACTCATTGCTGGAACAGCCAAGGGCAGGGGATTGTGGGGTTTGCCCCCTTGGAGGGTGGGAAGAGGAAAAGCCTCGAGGGGTCACCCCTGTGGGGAGGAGTGGACAGGACAGGGGACCCCAAACTGACCCCATCCCATCCGCATCACGCTCCGTGTAAAAGTTGAGGGACCACAGGGTCAACTCTCCTTCTTCCATGGCTAATGTCTTGAGGAGGCTAATTCCTGCCTCCAGAGCTGGAATCCAGCTTCTGTCAACCACCAAGTCCAGTCTGGGACTTCCCCTGATGCTGCTGGTGACGTGATCATCATCCTGGGAGCTTGATATGTATATATACATTTGTTTATACTGTATCTATTACATAATTTTCTTCCTCTTTTTTAGTTTTTGTTGTTGTTGTTGTTTTGTTTTGTTTTGTTTTGTTTTTAATTTTAGTATTAATGCATTATTGAAGCAGTTTAGTTTATTCCACACTTGTAAATCTCCTTCTCCTCTTCCTCTCCTCTGTGTTTTTCTCAGAGATTTTATTGTTGCTTTTAAAGCAAACATTTAAAGGAGAGGACATTTGTTTTTTTTCTTCTTAAAATTATTTTTCGTAAACCCCCTACTATTCAGAGTTTACTTCAGCATTTTTAACAAAGGAATTACAAACTAACTTCTTGTCCCTTTTTTTTTTTTTTTTTTTTTTTTT
>VZTM01016038.1:0-16921 GCA_013400555.1 Jacana jacana | reverse complement strand
TGTTCTTTTTTTTTTTTTTTTTTTTTAATATACTGGCCAAGCAAGCGAAGTTCTGAATAGGGGGAAGCTGAATGGAAACGTTTCCACATCCCAAAAAATTGTGCTGTGCTGAATGTCTGCTTTCTGGAATAACAGCAGTTGCCACTTAAGTGTTTAAATACCATTTTCTTAAATTGTATACTGAAATGTTCTATAAAGTACACTTGCACACGAGCACTGCTACGTAGACACAGAAAAACCATTTCTGACTGAAATGAAAATGCTTTCAGGGTTGATTTTGCTGCTGAAAGGGACTGTAAACAGGTGTGGCCACAAAGCATTCTAAACACAAAGCAGGCGCAGCTCCAGCCATCCTCAGATTTATTTTCCGTGATACTTTACAATAACATCAATAAATCATAACTGGCAGCTTAAACTTTCCTATGAACCTCTCTGTTCCTGAGAATTTTGTATAATTGCTCTTTAAGCGTGACCTTGTTTTCCATTACTTTCAAGAGACATTAAATGCTTTTACTCTCCAGAATGGAACCTCACATTATTTTTTTCTGGGCTGTTGTCACAGTGACTCACTCTGCAAACCCATCTCTTCTTTGGCAGTTCCCGGGCTGTGATTGGACTCACCAGGAAGTGGCCAAAGGAACTCAGACCCAGTACAAGTTGTGAGATTTTTCTCACGTGGCTATAGAGACTGAGAATCTGGATCTTGGAACTGGAAGGGTTAATTTGCACGAGAACTGGGACAAAGGCAAATCTACAGTCTCTTCTAACCTCCTCCTCAAGGTAGACAGAAGTCAATTTTTAAACCTGGAGTAAGTGAAAAAGCCTTCCTATTTGTGACATATAGACCCTCAAAAAAACTGAGGAGCAGCAAGAAAAAATAGACAAATGTGGCGTCTCCTGGTACCACCTCACTCAGAGATGGGCAGTTTGAATACTTTTTCATCATTTCATAAGAGTTTGTTGCAGTCTTCCTGAATCGAAAGGAGAGATGCTAATGAGGGCGCTCAACAGCATTTCAAATTAAGAATAAAGCAGAAGCAGGGAAGGAGACAACCATTCCTCTTTGGTTGCACGTGCATACGGGCCACTTGAGAGGTGGAGATCCTTCCAGCCTGGACAAGAAAAGCAGGCAGTGCTGCAGAGCTCACACTTGCACCCCACAGCCCCAGAAAAGAAATAGGGCTTCACTCTTAAGCATAATAAAGACATAGCTCAAGAAAAATTCTGATCAAAGCATCTCAAAGGGTAAGATGCTGTTTATTCTGAGCTAACTAACAAACTGAAGCAGCTACAGAAGAATGGTTGATTGTTAAGTACAGGCATGAGTTTCTTTCAGAGATGTCTAATCTTCAAATAATTTTTAATGATGTCCTTGATGAAACTGGTGTGTTCTGGTTTAGTCCAGCAACGAAGTGATTTCAGTGCGGTCTCTAACAACAACAGGGCCCATGTTCCTTCGAGAATGGTGAATGTATGGAAGAAGGGAAATGGCCAGATTTCAGTGTGCCTTTTGAATCCTGAATTTGCAATCAACCTCATGGAAGTCAGAATGGCCTAAGAATGATGTAGGAATGATGTAGGCTGACGTAGGAACCGTGGATATTTTTGTCTGCCACTGCACCAGGCTGACTCATTAGGTGAGTGATAATCAAGATCTGTCTGGCAAGAAACAAAAAGGATGTTGAAATGGCTTCTGGCAGAAGGAATGCAGGCTTTCCTCAACTCATCCCTCTCTGCCTGGTTTCACTGGCCCCCACCAGGATTAATTTAGTAGCCAAGTGCTGCTGAAATGAAGGAGCACTAGGAAAAGTGCTACACAGTTTGATAATCTGTGAGAGCAGATAACTTAATCCAGTCAAAGAAATCCTTCTAGGACATTTTTCTCACACTACCCATGCCCTTCTCCTCTCTCATATTGCTTCTCCAGTTATAATCCCCGTGTGTGGAGCTGGACACTAAGCCAGCTTTAATTACCTTCTGGTCCACAGGCTCGGTGGGAAGAATCTTGCCTCTGCTGACAGGTACACACAGCCATGACAAGGTCTGCTTGGCTCTTGGTGAGGACCAGAGCTGACCCTGCACTGGAAACTATAGAAAACAGCACAGACCTGGCTTTGTTGTCCAAGCTCTCTCTCTCCCTCCCTCCTGAGGGGAAGCATCTATCAGTACATCCAGGTGTCAAACTGTCTTTCCAGCTTTGGGACCTAACCTAGGCTTGGACCCACCAGCCCAGGCTCCGGAAGAGCTGTTCTGTGCTTCTCTGCACCCAAGTATAGGTGCACCTTAACTGCCAGTTTCAGAAGAACTGGATTTGGAGCGACCAGGGAAGTAATTATGTTTTCTCCAGTAAATTTTGTATTATCCTCTGCTACTGTGTTAAGCAAGTTTATTTGCTGTTCCAGGTACCCATCTCGATAGGGATGGGTAACCAGATGCAAAATAAGCATCTTTGAGTCAGCAGAAAAAGGTGTTTCTGTTGTCAAAAAGAAGTCATAGTGCTAATTAAAGTTCAAACATTTTTAACAAAGGTTTTTGTTAAGAGTAGTCCCACCCCTATTCTTTGGTCTTTTACTTCTCTCATCTGTTTGACTTTTTAAATCAGATGTATGTATTTGATGGCAAAGCCATGTGCAGACTCTTTGGGTTCATATGTGACTGAAGGGTGTAATCCCCACTCCGAGGAAATGAAAGGCAGTGTGTTGGCTTAAGCTAGAAAAAACGGCTACTCCGATTAATCAGGGAGCCCTATTCCTTCTCTGAGTGGCTAAAGGGAAAAAGGATCCTGATTAAATCCAGCAAAGGATCAGGCTGTCAAAGGCTGCATCCACAAACAAACATAATTCTGCTCTTTTATAACTTTTGACTGCTTGACTTTGCAGCCATAATTATTTGAAGGTTGGATGGATGTGTGAGTAGCGGACATGTGGCGTAGGCGTGTTTACCATGAGTCATCACAAATACATATCAGTTCCACCATTAGGATAACCAGGAGGAAATATGTGTTAGTGTGTTAGTGTTCAGTGCATATGCCGAGGAGTACGTGTGGTTTTCCAGTATTTACAAAGTAGATGCCATTGTTGTTAGATAAAACAGAAAGAGTTTGCGTCTGTAATATGACTTGTATACATTTAATCCAGCCTCGGGTTTAGTGGGGCTGTCTTTCAAAACAACTCTGTATTAAATCCATCTTTTTTTACATTCTGGAAAGGATTAAAATTATTTCCACAGAAGAGTGGAGTTAAATTGCACCGTGGCTCCTGGGGAACAAACACTGCCAGCTGAAATGCTTGGCGGCTCGGCTACGGCTGGAATACCAGTACCAACCAAGGTTGGACACTTCATCTTCCTCAATCTTCCTCAGGACACTTTGCTGAAGGGGAAAGTCTGGAGGAGTTCTCTTGAGACTGGCTTTAGAAAGTCTTTCTTTTAAAAAAGAAATCAATACCCAACCCGTGTTGCTGTCACAACCCGAAGGATCCCTGGCTAAGCCGCTCGGGACCATCACTTTCGAAGCACCAAAGCAAAACCCGTAGGAACAGCATCATGAAGTACTGTGGGAGCGTTGTTTATCTTAGAGGGGAGTGGCAGGTGCTGAGATCTTTTCACTTCCTTCAAGTGGAAGATTTTAAACAAGAAAAACATCACGATAATGTTACCTAGAGTGAGTCAGTGGTTTCTGTGGCGCTTTTTTTTGGCTTTTTTTTGATAGAAAAGCTGATTGTTCTTTGAGGCAGAGCTGTTATATTTTTCTACATGTGTGAACAGAAGTTAAAAAGCACAGATGATTTACGAGAAAAAAATAATTACTCTGTAGCTGCACATTCCTGCATTGTAGATTATTATGGTGTCATTCTTCAGACAAGACAAGAGTTACCCAGAGCTGCTGCTGCTTTAGAAGCACTCAGCTCATGAGGAAGAGTCCCTTTATCCTCTGCTCCACCTGGGTGATCTCTAAGTTGTCCAAAACCCACAGCAGCCTGGGCAACACCGCAGTCCTTTTGATGGCAGTTGGACCCGTGTTCCGCTGGATGCTGTGTTCAGTGTTAGCTGCAGCTCTGCCCACTGTTCCCACGAGGAACATCAGTTTATTCGTTGGTCTGTAACATCCCCGCAGTTTGTGCTGGCACAGGCAGAAAGTTCCAAAACAGATCTTATGTATTGTGTTTTTGGATAAACTCTTACCACCTGAGCACCCTCAGTTCTCCAAGTGTGGCTTCCAAGTCGTGTGAAAGATCAAAATGGTGTCTTCTTTCCATTATGTGAACACCTAATTGCCTGATTTTCTTGATTTAGTTTTCATAAACGTTGCAGATTTTCAGTTCTGAATCTTGCATTACGATAATGCTGGGGTTATTTTTGCTACATCTCAATCAAAACCAATTCTGTTATCTTGAATTCATGTAGATTCTCCAACTGAAATGGTAGGACTGGTTGTTCAGCCTCAGAGCCCTCAGATTTAAACTCTTCCACAATTATATATCCCTGCTGTATTCTTTTTAAAATAAAAATAAATCCAGATACCTTTCTTTTTAATTTTGGATGCAGTACCCCACTATTTTTTTTGTGTCAGTTTTATGCTTGTCTGACAAATAATGAGCATCAAGGTGGGAGATCCATGAGTGAACAGTTCTCTGGGAATGAGTTAAAAGGATCCAGCTGAACAATCTTATTCAATAATATTCAGAACTAAGAATTTCAGCTTTGTACCCAGACTTTTGTGGTTGCTAGGGCCAATGAGGAATTTTCCAGCTAAACAGGAAATACATGTTCTCTGAAACCCTCTGAAATCCTCCAAAACTCTATATAATTTCTCAGGTCTGGGACAGGATGAGGTCATGCCCTAGGTCCACTTAGTGTCACAAATCAAGCTAAATGACAGTAAGGACATGGACCTGATGGAGTGGTCCAGAGGAGGACCACCAAAATGCTCAGGGGGTTGGAGCACCTTTGCTGTGAGGAGAGGCTGAGGGAGCTGGGGTTGTTCAGCCTGGAGAAGAGGAGGCTCTGGGGAGACCTCAGAGCAGCCTTCCAGTCCCTGAAGGAGCTACAGGAAGGCTGGGGAGGGTCTGTTTACAAAGGCCTGCAGGAACGGGACAAGGGGCAATGGCTGCAAGCTGGAGCAGAGCAGCTTTCGATTGGACATTAGGAATAGGTTCTTTCCTCTGAAGGTGGTGGAGCACTGGGACAGGTTGCCCAGGGAGGTGGTTGAGGCTCCTTCCCTGGAGATATTCCAGGTGAGGCTTGACGGGGCCCTGGACAACCTGGTCTAGTTGGGGGTGTCCCTCTGACTGTGGGTAGGTGGGACTAGATGACCCTAGAGGTGCCTTCTGGCCTGGACCATTCTATGATTCTATGATTCTATATGATTCTATGATTCTATTATCAGGCAGGTGCCCCAAGCCTGAACAACTAGTACAAGCTCTCTGTGTAAAAGTTTTCTTCAGCAGATGCAGCTTCCCCAAAACCCAATGGATTGAATGCAGCATCTTCTACTCAGGTGTAGGATGAAATGAGTTAAGCACACGTAAGACAAAGAGCTCTACCCTTTAAATTACTAAATCTAATGTGAATCATTCTGGCAGAAATGGTCAGGGACTGGTTTCCTGTGCTGTTCCACTGACAAACCTAGTGTGGAATCCTCTAGTGGAGGAGTTATGATCAGCAACAAAGAGTAGACTGGAAGCAGTGTCAAGAGTCAATTAAAACACCAGCCCAAATGCAGCCAAAAAATGAAGCCATCTGACTTGCATCTGACACCAATTATGACAACCCTGTACTCTTTTCTCTCCCTTCCCCTTTACAATGTGACTCAAACTCTGCTGGCAAAGACAGAGTAGCTCGTTTGACATGTTTTACTCACTGCTGGAATTGCAATGTTCGTTGTTTGGGGAAATATACTACTTTCTTTTTATACTGATTACCTGAAATACAGATAATACTGTTTACTCCAACTTTCTGGCATTCCCCAATGGCTATCATTCCTTCAAACCTATGGAGAATGAATATTGTACACACTTCCCTTGGCTTTCCGAGCTGCAATTCTTTGCAATGCTCCTACAGTGCCTAGAACAGAGAGTGGCAAAATTTCCTTAAGAATTGGTATATTATTCTGCCACAGCAAATGGCTTTTGGAGAGGGAGGTTCTTAGGGCAAAGCATCGACCACGTTTTTCCATTATGCTTGGGTTCTGCCAGGAAATATAGCATGCCAGGGCAGAGCTCTGAGCTTTCAAATGAAGGAAGTGCCACTAAATGTTTAAAAATTATAAAGCTCATTTCAGGGCTTATGTGTGCATGGCTTTTTCCATTACACTCTAGAATTAGAGGCCAGTTAAAACAGCTACATTTTTAAGAGATCATATGTCATTAAAGAAAAAGATAACAGAGCACATCTATGATCAAAACTGTCAGGAGATGCACAGATTTCAATGTGATAGTTTTATTTTTACATTTTGGTCAACTCTTCAGTGAAATAAAGGTTCGGTTACATTTTATTGAGTGTTTTGACAGCAAAGTATATGGCTCACCTGCATGGAATCATAGAATCATAGAATCATTCAGGTTGGAAGAGACCCTTGGGATCATCAAGTCCAACCATCAGCCCTACTCTACAAGTTCTCCCCTACACCAGATCCCTCAACACCACATCCAATCTACTCTGAAACACAGTCAGGGATGGGGACTCCACCCCCTCCCTGGGCAGCTGATTCCACTGACTGACCACTCTCTCTGGGAAAAACTTTTTCCTCATGTCCAGCCTAACCCTCCCCTGCTGCAGCTTGCAGCCATTCCCTCTCCTTCTATGGCTCATTGCCCGTGAGAAGAGACCAGCACCAACCTCTCTGCAATGCCCTTTCAAGCAGTTGAGTACCTATGAGAAAAAACATAATGGTTTTATAGCTCTCAATACTCAAAAAGTAGAAAATGTGTTTTTAAAGAGGCACAAAATTTCAAAATATGATAAATACGGAAACTATTTTTTTTCTTTATTTCCCTAAGTGTGATGAAAGGGCAATGAAATATGGGAAAGACACAGAATAATGGACTGAATAAAGGCCAGTCAGTCGGATTATCAGCAGAGATCTTGAGGTTATTATTATTGTACATGCCTGGGTTGGAAGAGACTTTTCAGGTCATTAAGTCCAACCATCAACCCAACACTGACCAAAACCATCACTAAACCATGTCTCTAAGCACCACATCTAGCCAGCTTTTAAATACCGCCAGGGATGGTGACCCACCACTTTATTTCAATCAGTAACAATTGGTTGAAAATATGGAATCATAGAATGAAATGAGCTGCAGATGATACTTTCTCTTCCAGTCAAATGAAATAGCTCTTTTTCCTCTCACATGAACAGTTAAGTAAAGGAATGCCCTCTAAGTGTAAGCTGATAGTTCCTCACAAAAACCTGTATGTTGATTGCAGGGAAGAATATAGCTTTTCAAATGAGCTGGATTTGAGCAGTCTCAGGTCAGCAAAAGACACCATGATACTACATGAGGAGATCTAGTGTAGGGGGGAACTTGTAGAGTAGGGCTGATGGTTGGACTTGATGATCCCAGGGGTCTCTTCCAACCTAAATGATTCTATGATTCTATGATTCTATGAACTACCGAGTGCTCTGGCATTTGTGACCCAGCCTAAAGCTGGGGTCTCGAATACTCGGCTCGAAGGACTGGTGGGTCCTGCTATAGTCAGAAGGATCAACCCTTTAGTTCTTGAGTCAACAGGCAGTCCCGAGGAAAGACTTTGCATAAGTATGTTCTTAAATTTATGGAAGTGTGTTGAGCTGTATACTCCAAACATCTGAACAGGGTCAAATACAATCCGACACTTCAACTTGGTTTGGAAACTGATACTGTGGACTGAGGTCTGCATTGCATTTCATCCTGCGTTGCTGTTGCTAGAGTGCAAGGCCTGGTGAAAATGATCCCTTTATTTATGATGGGGGTTTGTATGCAGCTTTGAAAAGAAAGAAGCCAATCAAGTTATGTGCAGCACAGAACACATTCTTTCCATGTTAATAATTCATTCAAGATTTTCACTCTTTTTATGCTTTTTTTCTTTTTAATGAGATGAAGGCATTCTTCCTGGAAATACTATCATATCTGCTTTTTCAGATGAATGTGAAATTAAAGCAAGAAATACGTACAGTTCTTAATCAAGAATCCTCGAATAATTGCACATTATTTTGGCAGCTGAGATCTGGTTTATGCCTTAACATTTCATGACTATTTTATTGTGTTTACACACTTGGAATATCCTAGAACTGTGTCATTCCATGACATATAGCACATAGTCGTCCTGTCTGTAACGTTTTTTCTCGGGTTCTGATGTCTGCTTCTCTGTATCAGACACACAGCACTGATAATGAAGATGAAATGCCCAGGGCAGAGCTTTCATCAAGTGTCAGCAATTTATGGAGACCAAGTTGAAAGCGAACACAGACAGAATTATGAAAAAGTAGCATTTTTATTGGAGCATTTAAAACTATTGAAGCCAACATTCCTTCACTTTGGTGGAGGTGGATTCATTCCCTGCTCTTATTTTAGTAACAGATTTTTCATCCAGCAATATTAAAATAGCTCCACACCTCACAAATCCTCTGCAGCACAATTCTCCCTCTCCTCCTCTTTCCTGGCATTGGTGGGGGACTGCGTTCTCTGCTGAGATTGGGATCTTCTTAGAGAAGAAGCAAGGGAGACTTCATTCCCTGGCTGAATTTTCCTTTGGGTCATCCCAAGTGCTTTTTCTGTTACTGATTTATACAAGTTGTTTAGGGGGTTGTTTAGTCTGAGGAAGAGGAGGCTGAGGGGAGACCTCATCACTCTCTACAACTGCTTGAAAGGGCATTNAAGCTGAGGTGGGGGAACGAGATGTCATTATTTACACAATTAGATAATACCTGAAAAATGTGTGTACAGTGTATGAAATCGGCATTTTGTCACACGGAGACTGCCTCCCTGGTAACTGAAACGGGGCATTTTTATCCTTCTTATGGTCGTGGATGTGGCCATCATCCAGTGCAGAGGTACCTGGGCTAGCTGAGAGTCCCACAGGCTGCTGAGGGAATTAAGGACGATATAAAACAAATAAAGGGCAGCAGCTATGTCCACTGTTTGGGAGAGAGTGCATCTCAGATCTCTTTAGCTTAGAATTAAAGCTCTTTTTCAATTCTGGGGGGTCTTAAAACCTAAATGTGTTTTCAGTCATTCTTGCAACATCTACAGATTTAGTCTGACTTGACTGATTCGTTGTGAATCAATTTGCTTTATGTGTCTACATGCACATAAACGTAGGGGATTAAAGTGCTGGACTGGGTACCAATGCATGCAGATTTTCTTCTCTCCTTTATCCAACAGATTCCAAATGTATATTTGAGAGTCCTGAATTTACCTTTTGACATTGTTGGCAGAAAAACCCAGATCTTGCCCAGCTAGGTTTCTGCCAATGTTTATATGAAAATGGAGTAGAATATGTCAGACATAAGGGCCTTAGAGGCATCGCCTTTAATGTTTCTATACCCAGGTGGATGCACAGGCCGTGGGGCAGGCAGGGCCTTCAAGTCTTGATCCACTCCAAACAATTGACTCAGAGTCTTTCTTCCATCTCTCTCTTGAGTGCCCTCAAGCCATAAAATTTTGTGAGGTGACATGTTAGAATGCTCCTGTTGTAACTGCTCTGCTTTGCATGAGCTATTATTTAAAGAGTAAGGTAAGGAGAGTGACATCAGCATGTAAGGACAGGAGTTGCCCTCTCCTCTGGTCCTTCAGAGGTTCCTCTGGCAAGTGGGCCTCCAGGGATTGATCTCATCTTGTTTTAAACATCCATCGTGTTTACACGTCTCCATGTGACTCTTACACCTCCTGTTGGCACTCGTTCAGCATTCAGGAAAAAGAAATAGGGGGCCTGAAGTTTAAATCACCTGAACTGCTGTTGCGATAGGCAGTGGCTGTAGAGGCCTGAACCCTGTGGTTGAGAAGAGAAAAGAGAAGGAAAGAGCATAGTTGCAATTATCTACTTCCAGTTCACAGTCAGAAACAAGCTCTGTTTAGATATTTAGATGTGAATGTAATGAATATAAGTTTGCATAAGTTTTACATTTCATTTGACCTGGCTTAAGTCTAACTGGAAAGTGGCCAGGCACTCCTCAGCCAACAGGGTGACAAATACATAAACAGGATGTCTGGGACACCTGAACAAATGTCAATATCTTCCCAGCTCAGCATCCACTGGTTTTAAAGAGCAGCAGAGTGCCTGTATGATGCATAGGAGCCAGGTGGAGGTCTTGCAGATTTAGGTCTTGAAGTTCAAAGAGAGATGTCATGCTTATTTTAGATCTTATAGAGTGAATTACATCCTGAAAGTGCTCGATTCTCACATAAAGGAAGCTGAGAGCATTGAGATGTAGACATCTGAATTTAACCAGATGAAGCTGACTGCTGTGTAATAAGGGGTGCTACTGAAAGCGGGTGTAAAAACATCACAGGGAAGGGGATCGCTTTTCCTCTTAGAATGGCCTATAGCCTGCCTGTTAAGGCATTTTCTTGAAACAAGTTCAAAACTGCAGTAGCTGCACTTATTTTTCCAAGTATGAGTGAAAAGTCTAACCTTGAACTGGTGAGTAAAAAGGGAGAGGAGGAAAATACCAGCAGCTTGAGGAATTTTGATTTTACGAATCCTCCTTTCTCTGTTTACTTAGAATATATGACACGTTTCATCTCGGGCCAAATGCAATGTGTTGTATTTCGTTAAACTATTTTTACTTCATTTTCATTTCAGCAAGGATGAGAAAAGAAAAATATTTATAATTTGGTCCAAACTTTTTTTTTCCACCTTGGCTGTTAAACAGAGAAGGCATCTATTCAAACAACCATAAAATCCTGGTATTAATCTCATACCAGACTAAATCAGGAATGACTCCAGTAAGGTTATTTGGCTATGCTGGTATAAAACGGTGCTATATGAATGAAATCAGAATCAGGCCTTGATAACAGTCCCCATGTAGAAGAAACATGCTGAAACCTCATCTAGACAGGAGGAAATGAGCAGGAAAGCTCATACCACAAAGGTATTCCAAGAGAATTTAACTGTTCCAGACAAGTTCCCATGTGAAAACGGTTTTTTCAGAGGAAAAAAAAAAAAGCAGCTTATGCCAAGCTATAGCTAAATCTGCTAAACTAAATCTTAGTAAAGTAATTATTCTGGATTAAAGTCTTTCTTATGCCAAATTAATGTCCTCACAGGGAGCTGCTAAGTAACGATTATTGTGAAGTAGTAATTCCAGACAGTTACCAGTCCAGGCCAAGCTTTCCCAGTGCACGTTCCTTCCCTTTTCCAGGGGGTGACCATCTCCCCTTTTCTCAGTTCTCCTTCCTTCTTTACAGCAATTTCCCCCCTCTTTTACCTGTTTTAGATTACTTTTACCTCTTCAGCTTTCTTACAGGTCCTCATTACAGAAAGACATCTGTGACATTAACAGAAGAGTTTGAGAGAAAGAAATGTCTTCTAGTGGTTATTTTTAACCAGGTGTTGGAGTGATAGATACTGGGTTAGAGTATTTTAAAGGCCACATGGCCCATTCCTGCAAGTAAGGAGGGATCTCTGGTACACTTCACTTGCAGGAGGAGTGAAGCGGGGTAGAGAGAATAATTCAGAGGGATCCAGCATGGATATCAGCCTATATCTATTCTGAGGTAAGAGAGAAAATAGTAAATCATAATTAATATACAACCACCAATGAAGAAAAAGGCAGAAGGAATCTTGTTGTCTTCTCGTACAAGAAGCCGAGCTTATAGAACAAAAAAGAGCAAAGCAAAAATTTCAGAAGGAAACAGCACTAGGGGCTGCTGTGCCAAAAAACCCCATCTGAACATCAAAAATTTAACAGGATAAGGAAAAAACACCGATCCAGTTGTAACTGAGAACAACTAGAATGGTGTTAACCCTTTCTTTCTTCTTAAAGTTTGGAAGAAACAGGTTTTCTTATGCAGTTACAGTGTTCAGTGTCTGAACACTCACCCACTGCACAAGTTCAGTTGCTGTGGAGCAGTTATGAGATGAAATGAGCCACCTTGTAAGTAATTTTGGTATTTTCCCTGACAGATAAAAATATAATAAGCTTTTGAAATGGTTGTGACACTAATACAGCTTTTCTTTGTTCTAGGACTCTTTTTCAGGCACTTACTCAAATTAATATTTCTTAATAATGGAGCACAGAAAGGAAAATCTCAGGAAACCTCTTGTACACATGATTCATGTCAGAGTTTCAACCTAAAAGGAAACAGTTAAAAATGTTCTTACAAATTATTTTTGTATTTGCCAAAGCTATCAGGTGATGCTTCCATATATTCTTTGAGTATGCTAAAATCACACTAATTTACAGCAGCTGACAAGCTGGCCCAGTGCTCTGGAAATCTCATTCAACTTGTTCATGTCCACAGCACAGATTTTTCCAGAAAAATACATTTTCTTTACATTTTCTAGGCCTTTAATATACCTAAAAATAGAGGCGAAATCACACATTCAGGTTTTATGATTATATCTGCTCCTGTAATTTATAGAGAAAATAAGTACCTGTGAGTCGTTTCCTTCAGCTGCCAACTGTATATTTCACCAAAAAATTACAATATAAATATACCTCATTTAACACCTCATTTCTCCCCCTGGTATGAAGACTTATGAATATCATCACGGCGAGGATTGTTGCTGTTATATTGTTATGAAACTGATGTTAAAATCTCTCTACACCGGGGAGGGAAACAATTTGGAGTTCTCCCATGTTAGCCGAGCTGAAAGACTTTAAGGCACAGAATTTTAAGCAGGAAAGAAGTTAAATGTGTGGTTTTGCTTTCCACAGCCTGCATGAACTCAGTATTTTTAAAGCCCTGTGTTTTTCAGCAAGAAATGCCTGCCCGGCGAAGAGTGTTCTCATACAGGAAAAGAAAGAGAAAAAAAATCCACAACCCAATTGCTTTGATGGTGTCCTCTCTCTTCAGCTTTCATATAGACTGAAAATTCAGTTAAGCTGCTGGAACTGATAGAGGCCAGCGCTTTCTTAACAAATAGCCTCAATTTACTCTCCCAGGCTGTCAGCAGGCCGTTAAGTAAAAGTTATCTCCTGCTGGGAGAGCTGGTGTTTGGTGGGAGCGAGGGCCCTGGGGCAGCTACAGGATCTTGGGTCTCTTGGTGGAAGAGAGGAGGGAATGACAAAAGCTTATTTAAGGGCCACATTTGTCACCTCAGTGCTCAGCAGCTCCCGTTGCCGTTGACAGCAGTTTCTCAGCCCAATTTATGCTCTACCACAGAGAATCAGCAGGGCCCAAGATATTGGGTTGGAATTGCCTTAAATTGCTTTTCAAAACCCTATAGAGATTTTTGGTGTGAGTTCGCCTGTAACACGGTAAAATTAGAGTCGGTATGGCTCTAAAAGTGGAAATTAATTGAATTCTCATATAAATGGATGCCGGGTGAAATGAAGTAACCTGTCTTGCATAACGGAGTGCATTACTGAAATGAAATACTCTGAGCTTATTCCTAATGTATGTAAAGGAGTTCTCCTTGTATGGTACGACTCCTATTATGCTGAGTGCATGTTAATGAGCAGGGTGAGCTTTTTATTGGAGTCATGAATGGACGGAGAGCTTTTTCTTACCCATTAAATTATTCTTTCTCCGGAGTCAATCGCAGGCAGGTTTCTGTTTGAACTTTCTCTAGGGCTGACCAGATGTTCTGGTCGGATTCCACATTACCACTTTGTGCTCACTGCAGTTCACAGATGGGCTTTTCCACCCAACTAACGAGAACCTAATGAAATCCATACATGTATTTAGCACTTGAGAATATGGTATAATATAGGGCTTTGTGTTCCTGTTTGTCGCGCATGCTGAAATCAGCAGAGCAAATTTAAGCCTCTCAGAGATGACAGGAGATTGCAAGCAGGCAGAAGATCTTGCTTCTCTTAGAATTATAGAGTGGTTTGGGTTGAAAGGGACCTTAAAATCATAGAATCATATAGGTTGGAAGAGACCCTTGGGATCATCCAGTCCAACCATCAGCCCCACTCTACAAGTTCTCCCCTACAGCAGATCCCCCAACACCACATCTCATGGACTCTGAAACACAGTCAGGGATGGGGACTCCACCACCTCCCTGGGCAGCCCATTCCACTGACTGACCACTTTTGCTGGGAAAAACTATTTCCTAATGTCCAGCCTAACCCTACCCTGCTGCAGCTTGCAGCCATTCCCTCTCCTTCTATCTTTTTCCCCAATGAGGGAAAAAGGCTACAAGCTGCAAATTCGAAACAGCTATTGGAAAATAGATTTTCACAATAGGATAGTCAAGCACTGAAGTGGTTCACCCAGAGGGGCTATAGGACCCCCATCCTCAAAGGCAATTGCAGTGCAATCGGAGGTGACTTCGAGCAGCTCCATCCAAATAGCAGGATCTAGTGTCAAAGCTGGACTTGCTTCAGAAGTCCATTCTGTGTCCTGTATAAATGATTCCATGGTTCTGCTTGGGTCTTTTTAATGCTGTTTGGTGACAGTCTTACTTACAAGAGAATACTTCCTTCGTACTGAGGAGGTAATGATTAAAGTCAGTATTAATCATTTCGCTTCCCTCTGCCTCCAAAGGTCCACTGAACGCTCCCTAAGGAAGAAAGTGGAGTTTGGAAAGCAGACCAACCATTTTACATTTGAAAAGGAAGATTTATTCTATTTGAAAGTATTTGGAAAAGTCATTAAACATTCTGGAAGTTCCAAGTAGCCACCAACTTTCCAAGCAATGAAAATGGTGGCTCCAGCAGTCACACTGAACAGAACCTATCACTTTCTTTTCTAAAATAATGACAAATGGATAATATTATCCTCTTACTAAAGGTAATAGTGATATTTCTGTCGTTAATCCCAGGGTTGTGATCCAGAAGCATAGAGCTGTATCTCTGTTGTCCTCTCCTCTATCAGCATAGGGCTGTATCTATGTTATCCCCTCCTTTATTACCAAAACCACACTCTGGCCAGAAAAAAAAACCTCTATCACCTTCTTGTCTCAGCATGAAAACTGGAGGATGTTTTGTTCTAGGAAGTTACACCTGGAGATTTAGTGACAGAGGGTTTTCCCAGAGGAAAAGGGTGATTAACAACCACCTGGCTTCTTGGTGGTTCATGTGGCAGTTGGAGAGTTGGGCTCCTGGCTGTTTCCTGGTCCTATGACCCCTCAAGGCAGACAAAAGCCAGCTCCAGGGCTCTTCCCCAGCTCCAGTGTTCCTCAACAGGCTGTCCTAGAGCGAGGGGATGCTGGAAACCGCAACACACTTCAGAAACATGGACATGTTCCTGCAGTGGAAACAGAGAGTTTGGCTTTTCATCTCCCCCCCCCACCAGAAAATCCTTTTCGAAACGTCGAATCTTTTTTGCAGAAGTGAAGTTAAGCTTCCCAGCCAGGCGAGTGTCTGCCCTGAAGATCCATCCAGTCTTGACTAAGCTTTTTAGCCGGGTCTCAGGGCGTGCAGCAGTGGCCATGCAGCCTGGGAAGGATCATCTGAGGCAGATTTTCCAAAGCAATGGGCAGTGAGTGTCCCAAAGACGGTACAGGTGTCAGAAAACCGCTTTCTCCTTGTTGTTTTTTTAAAGAAACTGATGACTCCATAGTGCATTCCTACCACATCAACTCATGGAAAGACAGACGACCTGAGAAAAATCATGAAAGTAAATGAATATTACAGTTGTGCTGCATTCCCTGGAGAAAACACGTGTTTTTGATGTTCTCCACTCCTGGGAGTGTGTTTTAGGGAAGGTGAGCGCATTTGACTACATATATCAGTGTCTGCACCCGTTCTTTAAAATGTTTATTACTTTCCTTTATATGAAGAGCAGTTTTTGGAAATTATGAGGCAGTATAATACATAGTGCAGCTGAAACTAAATATGATTAACATTTAAATCACCGCAATCTGACAGCGAGGATTACGGTAATGAAGAGATGAAGATGTGCAACGCATAAATCACATCCAAGCATCAGCCCTTTTAGACCTCGTCCAGGCCTAAAGAGAAATAGACACATATGTTGGTCGTATGTCTTGGAATTACAGACACGTGTTTGCACACCTCTGAGAAAGCAGACAGCATTCCTAGATCCAGTTGGAATAACGGCTTGCATTTTTGACTATGAGCTGGGCTCTACCTCATTTTGCCTGCAGCTTTTCTCCTCTTCCTTTTCATTTATTTTTCATGTTCAGTATGTAAATGGCTAGGACCAAGCCAAGAAAAGGAGCCAGGCAGGTACTAGACAAAAGGAGATAAGAGTTCCTACACTGAAAAACGTTATTTAAAAACAATAAACGAACAAAAAAAAACCAATAAACCAACAAAAAAAAACCAAAGTCAAACTTGTAAGGTAAAGATATGGTGCATGAAGTTGATGGATGGAACATGTGAGCAGGTCAGCTTCAAACACACAATTTTCAGCTCCCCTGCTGCTGGAGATAGTTCCTTCAGTGGATCACTGTCAGATATTTTTTATGCTTTTATGAAGGAGCAGAAGTGTATCATGTCCACTCCAGCAACCCCAGGAAATCTGGAAGAACCTTAGTTCATACAGTTGATGGTTGAGGTCTTATCAGATGGTCACCCTGATGGTTGTGCTGATGGTTCTCCTGAGCTGCCGCGGCCAGGAGCAGTCGAGCCAGACACAGTCAATATGATTGGTAGATCAGCTTCAACTTTAATCAGAAGGCTCTCCCCTCAGAAGGCATCTCCTCCAATCAGAAGGCAATACTCGCCAGTCAGGAAGCCCCCCCAGGAAGCACACACAATCGTTCTACAGTTACAGGTCCTCATTCGCTAAGCACTACATTGCGGATAGGGAGAGGGGTATTGGCCATGAGCTTTCCACACACTTTAGAATCATAGAATCAT
>VZTM01016036.1:139731-180758 GCA_013400555.1 Jacana jacana | reverse complement strand
ATATACTACTACTGTGCTTGTTCTTTTTTAAAAGTTCTGAAGTTACATACATATTAAGTTTTACCAAAATAGGTTATAGCTCTGATAATTTTTAATTGGCATCTTTTCTGCAAAAAGTAATTTGGAAGTGTAATTGGATTCTTCTAATTTAAACACTATATATCATTAAAATTACTGAGAAAGGAGTAATTTAAATATTTTCCTTGCTGATTATTAAATTAATTAGCTGCTAAAGCCTGGTTTTAAAATGTAATCACAGGACTGTTCTGTATCAGTGGAGTATCCTCTGTTTCTTATGCTGAAGCTACAATCGTTGTGCAGAAATTATTTGTGATTCACTGAACAGTGGTTGCAAGAAGGAACAAGACTTTTGTTAGAGCCTAATAATTAAGGCAGCTGTTTTGAGAACAAAATCCCTGCTAAAAAAATCTACTTTTTTAACAGTGAATAGTCAGTGCCTAAAATGCAGAAACTGCCTTGAAATAGAGACCAAAACCTAATTTTCTCACATGAATTTCCTTGATTCGTTCTCTTTTTTGAGAAAATGAACATACTTTTTTTTGCTTCCTTTTGTTGCTTGCTCAATCTTTAACTATTTACTGCACAAAAGCATTATGTCAGTAGAAGAGATGGAGGATGTACCTTATTCAAACCTATAGGCTGGTGGTTAGCAGGCCCAAGTATGACCACAATGACAATGATGTATCTACTTCTTCATGGTCTAGAAGGATAATATGACTGCTGAGCATCTTCATTAGACAAATCTTTCCTTTTCCCAATGGAAAGACACCAACTGGGTTATTCTACAAGATGACACAAATTGTGGTTTGAATTCCTATAGGGAAAATTTTAAAGCAGATTATCCCACATTTGAGACATGAGCTCCAATCATTAAGATTCCACCATAAAAGATGGGTTTTCTCCTTCAGATACAAAACTTAAAAGAAAACAGTGTCTTTATTGTATTCTTGGAGGCACTTAATCCTGCAAATTTTAGTGCTAGTCATGCTTCAGGAACTTCAAACTGATCAGGCAATAAGAGAAAGGAATGCATATTCAGTAAGCAAAGAGCTAGTGCTAAGCAGTTTTGACTGGTCGAGTCTGAAACACTTTTGAGTATATTAATGATGAGCATTTCTTACTCTTGCAGAAGTTGAAGGTGAAAAATTGAAGGTCTCTCACCTTCAAGAGAGACATAGCAATTAAGCAAAGACGTTGTGAGCATATTTCTTATTAAACTGCCTAAATTTCAAATCGATTTTATTCACAAAAGTTTATTTTTAATCTTAATCCTAGTTCTTACTCTTCATGAGATAATTCTTTTCCACCATCGTTTTTAATGCAGAAGAGTGATGGCTTATTAGCATTAGATCAACACTCTTGTAATGAAAATAATCTGTAGCAAAAAGAAGGCATTTTTAAAATTAAAAAAGTGACTACTAATGGCCTTTTGTTCAAGGCTTCATCTTTTTGTCATGTTTTAACGTGCCTTGCATTTCTGCCTTCTCATGTTTTACCATTTTTACCATATTCTGCTGTTGCCAAGTGTTGATGTCAGTCACTTCACTTCATTCCTTATACCACAAATTAAAAGAACCAAAGTTAGGAACTGCCACCAAACCACACTCAATTATCAGTATCCCAAATGAAAGGCTCTTTCATGTTGGGGTTGGTCTCTTGTCCCAAGTCACAGGCGATAAGATGAGAGAAAATGGCCTCAGGTTGCACCAGGGGAGGTTCAAATTGGATATTAGGAAAAACTTTTACATGGAAAGGGTTATTAAGAATTGGAATGGACTGCCCAGGGAAGTGGTTGAGGCACCATCCCTGCAGGTATTCAGAAGATGGATTGACATAAGGCTTAGTGACATGGCTTAGCGATGGGATTTTTCTTGTCAATTAGGTTGATGGTTAGACTAGATGAACTTTCAGGGCTCTTCCAACCTAGACAATTCCATGAGTCTATGTTTTAGGCATCTATGTACTGTGATAACACCCTGCACAAGGTAGCCAGATGGTAATGAGGGTCTGTGTGCTTTTGCTTTTCTCTGTGCATACCCATGCAAATACATACTCATTGTGGCATAAAGTAATAAGTTGAATTTCTGCAAAGTAATTATCATTTCTTAGGAAGTTTTAATCAAGTACATTAATACTTGTAAATTCTATTTTATAGCATATCTCTTTTCCAGTATTTTGATGGAGATGTTAACTAGATTATGCCTTTCTAGGAAAACTTCATACAATATTGTGCATGTCAGTAGGTGTGAATTTACAAGGAATTTTATAGACAATTGCCTGAACCTAAACCAGAATTACTTGTGAGAATATTTTGTCCATAAGAATGGTAGTGGAATAAGGGAATTGGAGAACAAACCCCAAATAAAACTCTACCATGGAAGTAGGGCAAATAGCAAATATGGAGGCACTGTGTCTGTTGTCCTAAATGTAAAGGTCTGTGGACCTGAGCTGCATTACTGCTATCCAGTGTAGAAGCCATAAAAATATTTTTTCCTTTTTAAACCCTTAAGTACTACAAGGAATGGTTTATATAAAAAATATTGTAGTGCATGTATAGCTGTGTAATGGTTAGATTTCTGTGCTAAGTGTAACTTCTAGGCTAGTAATTACACCAAAATTTACCAAGTTACAAGATATTTTTAAATGCCTTGAAAAATACGGGATCTCCTACTGCTGTTACAGACACCTTAATAATGTATATTTTACTTTAAGCAGTATTCAGCGCAAAAAATCAGAGGTGCTGTGTCCTGAACTTCATTTCCTACCATTCTTACTTCTCACAGGAGTAGAACCAAGCTGGATCAGTCAAGCGGGCAGCTCTGGTGCCTTTTAGCGAGGCAGAGCATCGTGTCACCAATTTTACACAGGTTACCTAAGCAAGTTATACATCTATGTGTATATCCTATATAATCACTTTTTAACGGATATTGACTGGCCTGCATGCACTTCAGCTATGACCCTGTCCCATTGCATTCATTGCAATAAAGTACAAACATGCACAGCTGCTCCCTGCTGAGTCGTGGGACTCGCATCAAAGCATGGTCAGGCGAGATCGGCAGCCCCAATATTTATGTGGTTCAGATGCTATACTTTCCATGATCTTTTAATAGTATTTTGCAGTGCATGCTACATACCTTTCCCAATCTTGATGGTAAAGTTTTCAGGGTTCTGTTTTTGAAGGGTTTTCTTTTCTTTTGAAGGAAGACAGGATATGTAACATGTAAGACGTTTCAAATCAGAAGCTTATATATGTCCATCTGTAAATTGTGCTCATAAGGAAAAGCTGACTAGCTCTTTTGGAAAACTTTCATACTGTTGTACTTTAGCCTATAATGGAGGTAACTTGCAAACTCATGATAGTCATGTTTTTATTTTTCACATTTTTTTTCTTAGAGATGCTTTTTTTGAATACTTGTGTAAGCATTTAGTTATTTTGGAGATGAATATGCAGTACTTGAAGCACCATTAAGCATGAAAGTCATTTTAATTTCCACAGTCAAAGCATGTGACCATCATTTGGTTAAAAAAGCTCATACAAACCTGGTATTTGGCTGGTCAAACATTCAGAGATCAGTTCTGCTCTTACTTACGCCCACACTTAAAAGTGTAGAGGTGCAAAGAGAAAACTGATAGCGAGATCTGGCCCAATTCAGTCTTACCATAGCTCTTTAATTTATGCTCACAAATTGATCAACTCCCCAAACATCTAAAATTGTCTGCCCTGAGAAACTTAAACTTATTCTCATCTTAACAGTAGTAAATAAAGTTCAGCAGTCTATTAAATAAACTACTGATTTTGGACCAAAAGGTCCCAAGCTTCTGTATGATTTGCATCTCACCTATTAAACATTGCCGTGATATTTACTACACCATAGTTGTATGATGCTGCTTTCAGTCTGGGAAATCAGTGGAAGTAAAATACACTTACTGTGTTGCTTTTTGTCTTATATTTTGCAAGGAATAATTTCTCTGATAACTCATATTTTTATTTTAAAATATTCATTAATCAAAATTCTTTAATACTTTGAAGAATTTAGGTTTTGGATTGTTTGTGAATTGGTCACATATTGGCATATTGTGATTCACAGTGATGATATTAAGTTTTTAATATTAGAGTCAATTGGAGTTTGCTTAATTAATCTTTACAGACAGTAATGTCCTGTTTCAGAAATATACTTTCACTATTACTTTTGTGAATTAAAGAGCCTTTTTAAATACCTTCCAGTGGGAGTGCTTTTGGAAATATTTCCACTGCTACTTCCAATGCTTTTGCTTGCATCCAGCATTCTTGCAGGTATTTTCATCTATGAAATGCTCATAAATAAGTAGCTTGAAGGAATTATGAATAGCAATAAAATACAGAGGGGACTATATTTTAGGAATCCCATTTTTTTACAGTATTTTCAAACAATAATCATTATAGAATTGTTTTGCTTTGATTTACAATTTTTGAACTGATAGAGTTATTAGTCTGACTGTATAAGCACTAGAAAGAATGCCATCTAAATTCCACTTAATTATACCAGTGGAGCTGCAATGATATTTACCACTTGGTCAATTTTATAGGTGATATAGCTGTACTGAAAAAGACTAAATAAGTTTAGATATAATATTGGCATTTATATCACAGCACATCCACACAGCACCAAGAAAATAAAAACAATATATTTTTCATTATTTAATATTTTCATCCATTATTTAATATTTTCACAGGCATTTGTGAGGAAAAATAATTAAAAGCAAAACCAAAATGGTGGTTTCTCTTGGCGCCATCTTCCTGCTTATGTCTGTTCTGCTCTTTGCCCCTTTAGTCCCTGAAATTGTGATTTCAACAGCTATTAGTGGCATCCTGGCCAATCACGAAATTTCAGGCTTTGTTAAAAAAAGTTAAACGAAGATCTGTACAGCTACTGTCAGATAATCACCCTGAAAACAAAGAAAGAAAAAAATACTAGAAGCTCAAAGTGGCCTGGCTGTAAGTGAAGCAGAATTGTATGAATCTATGAGATGTTGTTGAGGTTCAGAAAGTAAATATACCAAAAAACTTCCTGACCTAATCTTGGCTGCTGCTTTTTGCAATGCTGCTCTGATAGGCAAGCTGCTTTCCACTTTCAGTTTCTATCTTGAAAGCTAAACTAAAATCTGTATCTCGTACTGTCCTGTATTGCTGACTAAAGCATGACTGGCAAGGCTGTTGGTAGATGTGATGTAAAAGATATATCTATGATGATCAATATATTGCTACTTGTATCAATACCAAATATAAAAATCAATATATTGTAAGTACTTTTTTCTCCTTACTGTCTTCTGTGAAAAGGAGATGGAGTATGTATATTTTGAGGTTTTGAAAAGTAGATTTCTCTGGGAATAATTTCCTTAGCATACTCTTCAGAGAAAAGGTCTAGCATCCTGACTCTTGGAGAGTGTCTAACACTTGACTGTTAAATCTCAGTCTGGGTGACTGAATACTTCTGAAACGTAGAGCCATGCTATAAAAAAGGCTTAAAAAGGACTTGCTATTTTATCAAATAACATTTTGGTTTGATGATTATCTTGTTTCTACAGGTTCATTTTTTAAAAAGTGCTGTATACATGTGAAGTATATAGCATTTCCTAAATCCAGTTTTTCTAATGCTGCTGAGCAGAGAAGGATTTATCAGGTACAAAGGTAAATTTGAGATATGATAAAGTGAAGAACTGGGACATATACTACATACCTAATGTAACATGGTTTGCAATCAGATGTAGTCCAGCAGGATTGCGTATGTGCGAACACTGGCAAGTCACAGTAAGTGGCAGAAAAGTCTTCCTATGTATTAAAGAATATGGACAAAACGTAATCAGCAGTAACATGGTCCATTCCCAGGGGATTTTGTGTTGAATACATAAAAATCAGTACAACATCCCTGGGTCAGTTGCTTTATATCAGGTCAGTTGCTTTATATCAGAGCACAAGTTTGCTTTGGAAATAAAAAATTGTTACTGAAAAGTTTTCCTAGGATATTCAACTTCATTGATTTGGTAAAATCTTAGGACGTTGTATCATAAGACCTTCCAAACTATTTTT
Source organism: Jacana jacana (assembly GCA_013400555.1). Taxonomy (NCBI): domain Eukaryota; kingdom Metazoa; phylum Chordata; class Aves; order Charadriiformes; family Jacanidae; genus Jacana; species Jacana jacana. Next base: position 174,670 of record VZTM01016036.1, on the reverse strand, counting down.
AATGCATATTAAATTTTAGAAATATTGTATACAGTGCCATACAATAAATTACATAATAAAATTAATAAAAAAAACCCAATTATTTTTACTCAATTTTAAAAACTTTTTCTTTCCAAATGATACGAATTTTTACAGATTTAATTTACTGAATATTTTTTATAATGTGCTTCTTCATACACTGATCAGGTTGGGTATAAATTCAGGTATAATAGAACAGCACGCTAAGGAAATACTTGTTACATCAACAACAGACAACAGAAGAGTAACTGCATTTTCAAGGCAATATAAGGCATTTAATTGTTGTTTATCAACTGAGCTGCTGTTGATTCAATTTAGGATTTTTCTGTTTAGCTTAACTTCTGTGATTATTGTTGCAGCTCTTTAAAAGAAGCATACCAGATTTTCAGTGAGAAGAGACTTGTAAGATACAGTTCACAAAACTAAAGACGGCTTTCTGATGTACCTGATAATTGACTGTTCTACCGATAATTGTCTACCTTTTCTACCTGATCTTTTGGATGTCTCCATATAGTGGATATCTCTAATCTTCCATCTTAGTTAACTGTTAGTTTTATGCAATTTCAGTAGTAGGAATTCATTACCCCTTCTTAAAATTAACATATGCTAATTAAACTATCTGCGTAATATCTGAGTTCATCCTGTAAAAGAATGGACAGTAGGTCTTTTAAACTTACGGTTGAACCAGTTCATAATTTCTGTTTGCTCTGCTACTACAACAGCATTCTGCTAGAAATGCTGTCCAGATTGGAATGATGCAAGCAACATTTTAAGAAAACTCTACATAATACAGACAGTCACTTCTCAGTTTAAAAATTATTTGTATTGATACTGTATTGATAAACGTTAATTTTTAATACCATATATAAATTTCTTGGGAATGTATCTTGTGTTTATGATATTTCTGGCCTTTCCTCAAACTGATTGACTTCTACTGATGTTTAAATGCTGTGGTCCTTATTCGAGAACTGTAATATTTATCCCATACTTTCCAGTTTCTCCATTTTAGAGGCAGTATTCCACAATGGCCAAACTGCCCTGCATTATCTATACTTTGAATATGTTGTAATGGGAAATTTGCTAATAATTGTCTGCAGAAAAGTGTGCATCCATGTTTTTGTACATTGCCTTGGAGATGGTAAAGCTCATGCAGAAACATGAGACATGACTATGTAAGCTGCGATTTGCAAAGAAACACAAAGGAAATGGATGTGCAGATATCACTGAAATTATGTGCATAACATACTCTACAATAGAAGTGCCCATTTGTTTGGTCTTCCTCTAAACTGCGGGCTATAGTGTACCATGGTACACAAACATCAAACTTAAGCCAGTGTCAAAATCACAGCATGATATATTGTCAGTGCAATTTGATAAAATCAGATTGGGAGAGAAAGGAATTAATCTTTTTGTTTAAAGAACATATTTAATATTGTCTCCAGTGTGAAATTCCATTAAAGTCGTGGTAATTCCTGTAGTTGCATACTCATATTGTTTACATTTCCTTTACAAAAAACTGTATAGAGTTTTGAGCTATTCAAACATGTTTTAAAGGAATAATGCCTCTAATTTAAGTTTTAAGTGTCAGCAAAGATGTATCTTTAATGTTACCATGGACCATCTCTCTGTCAATAATTAATTCTCTATAGACTGTATTCTAAATCTGCTTACATCATTCCCTTTTTAAAATTAGCTACTTAGCAATGCAGCCATTTTACTGATGTTATACTCCACATAGTGATAACATTAGAAGAGTCATAGAATGCCATGATCAAACTACTTCTACTTATTACAGTCTCATATTTGTCTGCTGCCGATACAATGTGATGGTATGAAAAAAAATTTTGAAGATTGGGATTCATTATCATTATGATTCATCAGTGCAGGACTGGTTTATGACAGTATTGGTTTAAAGGCATCTGTTTTCATGTTAGTCTTCCAAAAATAAAGATTTTGGGGGGACTTTTATAGTGATTGGACATGTATGTGTACTGTACCAAAGTAATAAGTAGTTTAAAAATGCACAATAAATTAAGAAAATGCATTGGCAAGTGAGAATGCAAAGTATCAGCTACTGCTCTTAAAATAATGTGCTGCTCTTTTTGAAATAAAGAGAATTGAACTATCCCATACAACTCAAAACATGTGTTTTCATGTCAATGATAAAGAAAAGTTTATATTCAAACTTCTTAGATTTTACAGACTTGGTAGATAAACATTTACTTCAGACATGAAAATACATTTGTACAGCTTGCTGTTGGTTTGGTCATGATGTTGGAAAATTATTTATATTAACACATGCTATCTGAAGTGCAGCCACGATTGGAATAATTAAACAGTACAAAGTATGGAAGGCACCCATTCCTAACTTACTGAAATTTCATTTCAGAATTCTTATGTGTGGCTCGGAATAGTTGTCTAATAATTTGAGCAATTCCTTGTATGAAAATATCAAAATATTTTCAATAGGGAAAATGCATATTGTGTAGTTTCTAATCTTGTGACCTCACCTGTAGTTTGGCATTAATGATTGTAGATAAGAAACTATTTAACGTCAGAGCACGGAATACATGCAAAATATTTTGGGATGCATTTCAAACATGAACTTCAATCCAAAATAAATAAAATTGAAAAAAATAATGATGTGGGGTTTCATTCACAGAAATTAAATGCATCCAGTTCATCAGAGGGCAGCACAGTTGATATCGGACTGCCTCCAGAAGGGGAACAGCCAGAAGCAGAACCGGAAGAATCTCTGGAGCCAGAGGCTTGTTTTACAGAAGGTAGGCAAAGCAAAATATATGCAAGGTGATTAGACCTAACTGTGTTGATTTGGGCTGGATTCTATTTTTACACAAAATCAAGAAGTAGCTTTGTGATTATAGTTGCATTTTATTTTTGTATTAGTAACTCCTTCAGAGGTACTGCCATAGATGTAATGTTATTATAAGAGTTACAGAGCTTTAATTTCAACTATTGAAATTAAAATCCTCAAATAGGAGATGGTTATTTACAAGCATCTATTCCAGTAATACTGCAATAAGGCAAATGACTTCTGTTCATCATGATTCCTAATAAATATTTACCATATTCTGACATCTCAAAATTTATTATTGCACTTAGGCTGTGTGCGGAGATTCAAATGCTGCCAAGTCAGTGTAGAAGATGGGAAAGGGAAAATCTGGTGGAATCTTAGGAAAACCTGCTATAAGATTGTTGAACACAACTGGTTTGAGACCTTCATTGTCTTCATGATTCTTCTCNCTTTCTGTTATATCCAATGAAAACTCAATTTAAAAATTGTTGCTCTGGTAAATTCAGTGTGGAAATATTGTGTCTATTTTAAGCAGCAAGCATTTATAATTACAGCTAATTATCGTAGAATGGTTCAGGTTGGAAGGGACCATAAAGATCATCTAGTTCCAACCTGCCTGCCATGGGCAGGGGCACCTCCCACTAGAGCAGGTTGCTCAAAGCCACATCCAGCCTGGCCTTATATAGCTGCAGGTAACATCAGAATTTAATATCCAGTTCATAAATGTTCTAATGTCAACATGTATCAACGAGTATTTGGCATGTATTGTGAGATACATAAGAGTTTGCTCATAGGCTATGACGATAACAGCTTTTTTTTTGCTATACACATTTAAAACAAACCAACAAACCCCAGCTGAGCTAGGAGCTTATCAACAGCAACATGAATTGTTACACTGACATGTAAGATGCCAACATGATTCTGTCAGGTATTTTACCAGATTGATGTTAAATCACATGTGCTGAGTAAGTACTGAAGTAATTAGATCCTAATGGCAGGAGCAAAACATAGTGCACTTGCTATACTTGGGTCAATGTACAGTCATTCACTGTCAATGCAGAAATTTTCTTTTGCAAAGAGAGTTATTAATCTCTATTCAGGATTGCTTTGTGCATTACTGTGAATAATTTGGTTTCAATTATTAGTTCCTTAAAAATTCTGCATCGCAGAGTCATTATTAAATCCCTCATATAATTTTGATGTAAAGTTGTAGCTACCACAAAGGAAATCCTTTGTGAAATGTCAATAAGTCGTTGGTATCCAGGAAAATAAAGGAAAATGAGACTTGGAGAATGGTAAATTTTGTGGATCACTGTTCAGCTTAGCTGAAAGCTGAATATTGGGGCTGAGCCAGCTTTATGAAATGAATATGGTATGGAGTGAAAGCAAAAGCTGTGCTTGATGGAAGGATATATGCCTTATCGTCACATATATCTTTCCAATTCAAATTCTTTCTTGACTGCTATATACAATGCTGCAAATTGTGATGACTTTTAATTATATCTTCAAAAATCTTTTTTGCAGGCATTTGAAGATATATACATAGAGCAACGTAAAACTATCAAGACCATGCTGGAATATGCTGACAAAGTTTTCACTTATATCTTCATTCTGGAAATGCTTTTGAAATGGGTGGCTTATGGCTTTCAAACCTATTTCACTAATGCATGGTGCTGGCTGGACTTCCTGATTGTTGATGTATGTATTCTTTTTCATGTCCTATTTTACAGGCTCTAAAAATCAGAATATTATGTTTTCAGGATAAGCTTTCTGTTATATCCAATGAAAACTCTATTTAAAAATTGTTGCTGTGGTATGGCTTATGGTTCTGTTCAGAAAAGAAAAAAATATTTAGATATACTTATTACTCTAGGGATGTTTTGTTGGTATTCGCTAGTTATGAAGTTGCAATGCTTTTTTGAATTGATGCTTTTTACTATTTTTTTTCACAATATGGAAAGGATATTGTTTATCCTCTTCAGTTTTTGCTGTATATGGAATTTAAATATTTCAAAGTAATTTCTTTAAAGGTTCTATCATTCTAATCAATTACATTTAAGTGTCTGGTCACTTTGTGTAATATGAAAGGAAAATACTGCTAGGAACTCCCAGCTCCATTGTACTATTCAGAACCCTTGCACTGCATCGCATGGGTGATCTTAAAGAGACACTTGGAGAACTGTAGATGAGTTCCACCAGAATGATTCTCAAATGATTTTCAAAAGGTTGCACCACCAAGGAGCAGATATACATTGTCTGAACGAGACCTAGTGAGAAGTGCATTATAATTTCAAGTCTAAATGTTCAACGATGTATGCACAGTACTGGATAGCATAAATGGAAGTCTGCAGGTCTTTAACCATATAGCAGACATCCATTTCCCTTCCATCCCCAATAGCCTGACTACATCTGCCAGTGCTAATAGGGCATCTCCCAGTTCCACATATGAAATTCCCAGGGAATGAAAGGTAAGAATGTGTCTTGAATCATTTGTTTGCTCATTCAGAAAAGCAGGAGAATTCTATCGAAGTTGCTATGCATCTTCCTAAAACTACAATGATGTGATAGACCATGGAGCCTTTCTATGTAGAGGCTGGTAAACATTAAAACTTTTAAATCCATACCAGCATTGCAGTTCCTATGATAAAACACAGCTATATCCACATCTTGTATTCTGTGGTTGAGTCTGCATCCTTATAAAACATTTACTGGCTCAATCTTCAGCTATGTAAATTGACACAATCAATACTTTACACTGTCACTCTGTTTATTGTATTTATCAACAGACAATTCTTATTTGATCAGCTGTGATTTAGTTACTTCTGTGAACTTGATTCATTTTTTCATGGCAACCTTATCCTGGTGCAATTTTTTTCATGGAAAATTTAATCTCAGAAGCATTATTTTAAATTGAATTGATATAACAAAGCAAAAAGTTTAATTTGGAAATGAAAGAATTAACAGTAAGGCTAGAAGGGCATTAAATGGAGGAAAATAGAAGATGGTTATTTTTTCTTTAGTAGGGGGCTACTTCTTCCCAATGGTTTACTATAGATACATTTCTAAGGATTATTGATGAAAGATAACTGTATTATTTATTTTACAGCTATTCTAGTTTATTTACTCATCTGCCTGCAGACCAGACCAGCGTTATGCAAGCCAGACTTGATGAAGTGGTTAAAGGAGTCACAGGGAATGTTATGAAGTGTGGAAATGCCTAACAATGAAGCTTCTGCCATTGTCTAACAAACAGTTGGTTTTCAGTCTTGATTAGTCTGGTTAAATCTGAACAACAATGATAGCTATGGCTGTTGAATAAGATTTTCTGGACACTAGAAAGTTACATTTGGCAAAAGGCCAGGTGTGGATGTGGTTTTTGAGAGCTTTTACATTCTCATCAAGTTCTGAAGATTTCATGGGAAGTCCTGACCTAAATTGACCATTCCAATTCACCCAACTTTTGGGAGTTTTCTTTTTCCATGTGACTTCACTTTCTTTAAATACCACCAAATGTTGACTGGTTTATGTGAATTTAGAAGGCATTTTTATACCATTCTACCAACATGATTTCATCAACAGGTACCTAGAATATACTTTTATTCTACTTTGTTTGACTTGAAAGGTCTTTCTGCATTATAGAGGGATTCCTGGAGAAAGAGGTCCAGCCTTGAATCTTCTTGTGATGTTCAGGGCACACATCATTCCCACTATATGTATCGAAAGGATATACAAGATGAATGAGCAATATTGCCTTTCTGTTTTTGTGTAGGTCTCTTTGGTTAGCTTAACAGCTAATGCCTTGGGCTACTCAGAACTTGGTGCGATTAAATCCCTTAGGACACTAAGAGCTTTGAGACCTCTAAGAGCCTTGTCGCGATTTGAAGGGATGAGGGTAAGACAAAATGAAAGACTCTGAAATAATGCATGCATACACAGAAACAATGCATGCAGAATAATCAACGACAAATCCATGCAGAAATGCTACAGTATCATCCTATATATTTTGCATTTATCACTAACATATAAGCAAAAGGCTTCATCTGCTTATATGAATTCATGTGTTATTGCACACATTGTTACACTTATTTAGGCTCCTTGGCCTTTCACCCTATTTCATATTTTCTTGGAGGGCCCAAGGATTTATCAGCTGCATGGATCTATGCAATGTTACCACAACGCTGAAATTATCCCATACAAATAAAGCCTGCTATAGTCAGAACAGCTTTTAAAAAATACCTCCTCATAAAACTGTGTTCACATATACACACAGATATATACACATATATTTCATACAAGTATAGGATGTCATACATAGTCTATCAAATATCTTTTAACCTCCTATTCTGTAAATACTAATTGGGACTTTCCATTGTGATTTTCAAGTTTTGTAATGAATTCCTATATTAATAACTTAATTGGCAGTATTCAAATACCTTCCTTCTTTCATATTAGAACTATTGCATTCTACTTAAGACTTTGCTAATATATCAAAGATGGGGCTGATTTTATAATTTCTGGCCTAAATTGGTTTCCATATTGATTTAAAATGTTGATTATAATCTATAGAACAATAAGGGGACTGAAAACACATTGGAAGACTTTTTCTGACAGCGTTGGGTGTATTTGAGAAATTCCTGTCCCCGTCTATTTGTGGTATTAGTTACCACAGCTGAGACCCTCAGGTGGGCAGCTGGGCTCTCAGTCTATTCCAGTGCCAAGGCTGACTGATTAGATCACTTCTTTAGTGCACAAATACAGACAAATATCTTTTATATTCTGTTATGACATGAAAGCTCTAGAAATATTTCGCTTAGGGGCAGTAGTCAACAACTGGAGATGGTAGATATTTCTAGCACCAGTCACAAGAAAATGTCTGACTTGCACCTTCAGGGTCCATCTGTCTGCCTTGCACGTATTGCCATAGATCTAATCAGCAGATGCGCCTGAGAGTTTCAACCCTATTGCTGTAATTAAAAAGGATCCTTGTGTGAGCTCCCTACGGCAGTCACTGATCTTTGGCACCCCAGGTCATAAGCTGATTAGCAAATTTATAAGGCAACTACAAATTGCTGAGCTCCTGAAGAAAACACGATGCTCTATGTCTATGGAAAGTAAAAAAACTTCATCCAACAAGGAAATGGGCTTTGATTAAATTCAAATAGAAAATACCACTTTCTTACTTCCAACAAATTTCTAGAACTTTGCTGAAACAAATTTGAAAATTTGGGAAACTTCTATCAGATATAAAGCCTATCTAAAATCTCAGTGATGTCTTTAAAAAAAAATAATCCCACAAGCTGCTGTTTTTTTATGAGATTGATTAGCAAAAAAAACCCCAAAATACAAAATATATGTACAGTAAGTTGCTTAAGTGGCAATTTAATGCGGCAAAGACAAAACAACCACTTTGTCATGAAAGTTTATGGGTCGTTTTCAATCCCATAACTTCCATGCTGGTGTAAACTTCACCTACTGATTTGACCCTGATCTGCTGGCTGTATCTCTTTGTAAAATACCCAGATGAGGCACAGATCTATGACTTTAGCAACAGATACAATAAAAAGTAACAGATAAAGTTAACTTCAAACTAGAAATGTGACCTATATTTTTTTGAGGTAGGTAATTAACCATTGAAATTTTCCTATGATATAATATATTTTGTCTTATTTAAAGAAATTAATTTCAGGCTTAATGTCTTTAAAGATACAGTAGCTCAAGTTGGTGAAGAAGTTGGTATGGGAAAATTTTAAGGTCTGATACATGGAAATTCAAGATGTCTGTTCATAACATTGTCATTTCATTGCTGTTTAACTGAAAATATGACACTATAGTATGGTGCATATATTTGGAAAGTCACTTAAAAATTAGAATCATAGAATCACAGAATAGTTTAGGTTAGAAAAGACCTTTCAGATCATAAAGCCAGCCTAACCCTGCCAAGTCTACCACTAAACCATGTCCCTAAGCACCACATCTATGCATCTTTTAAATACCTCCAAGGGTGGTGACTAAACCACTTCCCTGGGCAGCATGTTCCAATGCTTGATAACCCTTTCAGTGAATCCTCCTGGAATTTCTGCTACAGCACATGGAAATATAGGAGGTGATTAGAGAAAGCCAACATCGCTTCATCAAGGGCAAATCATGCCTGACAAATTTGATGGCCTTTTACGATACTGCCACAGACGTAGTGGACACGGGCAGAGCAACAGATGTCATCTACTTGGACTTATGCAAAGTATTTGACACTGTCCCGCACGACATCCCGGTCTCAGAACTGGGAGACATGGACAGTGGGATAGAGTGCACCCTCAGCAAGTTTGCTGATGACACCAAGCTCGGTGGTGCAGTGGACATGCTGGAGGGAAGGGATGCCATCCAGAGGGACCTGAACAGGCTGCAGAGGTGGGCTAGTGCAAATCACATTAAGTTCAACCAAACCAAGTGCAGAGCCCTCCACCTGGGACATGGCAATCCTAAGCACAAGTACAGGTTGGGTGGAGAATGGCTGGAGAGCAGCCCTGAGGAGAAGGACTTCGTAATGATGGTAGATGAGAAGCTCAACATGAGCCGGCAGTGTGCACTGGCAGCCCAGAAAGCCAACCGCATCCTGGCCTGCATCAAAAGAAGCGTGGACAGCAGGTCATGGGAGGTTATTCTACCCCTCTACTCTGCGCTTGTGAGACCCCACCTGGAATACTCTGTCCAGTGCTGGAGTTCTTAACATAGAAAGGACCTGGAACTGTTGGAACGGGTCGAGTGGAAGGCCATGAAGGTGATCAGAGGGATGGTGCACCTCTTCTATGAAGACTGGCTGAGGGGGCTGGGCTTGTTCAGCCTGGAGAAGAGAAGGCTCCAAGGAAACTTTATAGCAGCCTTCCAGTATCTGAAGGGAGCTACAGGAGAGCTGGAGAGGGACTCATTGTTAGGAAGTGTAGTGACAGGACAAGGGGTAAAGGCTTTAAATTAGAAAAGGGGAGATTTATATTAGATACTAGAAAGAAATTCTTTCCTGTGAGGGTGGTGAACAGGTTGCTGGTGAACAGGTGAACAACTAGAACAGGTTGCCCAAGGAAGTTGTGGATGCCCCATCCCTGAAAGCGTTTAAGACCAAGCTGGATGGGGCTTTGATCAACCTGCTGTGGTGGGAGGTGTCCCTGCCCATGGCAGGGGGTTGGAACTTGATGATCTTTAAGGTCCCTTCCAACTCTAACTATTCTGTGATTCTATGATTCTATTCTCTAGAATCGGGACTTGTGTCTGTCCAAACTAATAATTAATAGAAAATGTTGCCCCTATGGAAAACATGATGTTTCCCCTGTGTAATCCTACCACTCCTATTGCTAGGGGAAATACACTTTAATTTGCACTTGTGACTTCATGAAAGTAGCCTCTGGGAGTGTAGTTAATCTGTCTATGCTCTGACCCAAGCAGTATCATTCACTGCTATATGGTGCTAGGCACATACTACCTTTTTTTTTTAACAAATAAACAATGCTTTTAATGTCTTTCTAATGCTATCCCTTGCCCTGTTTTCTCACACCCCTACTACCAATGGTAGGAGGTGTCTGGATCACTGTTATCAGTAATGTTCAACAGTATTTTTTTAAGTATCTTCAAATGATTCATATTACAAGCTGGTCCCCCTATAGCTTCAGGACTCAAGCTTAAAAGAGAGAAAGTAGGTCAACTGGAGAAATCCAGCAATTAAAGAAAGAATAACATAACTGGACCTGCAGCGGTAGCAGAAAGAACAGAACTCTTGGGTGTAATGAGACTGAAGGCTTGAGGACAAATATTTTCACTTCATTAACTATCCCTTTATATCTCAAAAATTATCCCTGTTGGATGTTATTATTACATTTAAGAAATCTTACATTTTCAGTAAAAAAAAATGAGATAACTTTAAATAAAAATAATAACTAATATATTTTTGGAAAATATTCCCAAACTGGGAAAAAAATTACATCGCCATTTATTATTCCAATCAAACTTCCCACTAAAATCAGTGAATTAATGGACTTCCAATGTAAACGACTTCAGCATTAATATTAAGTTATTCATTTGTTTAGGTCAGTCTACTCATGTCCTTCCAGAGTCATGTCATTACAAAGCTGAGAGTATGGATCTGTCAACATAAGACAGCACTGTTGAAATAGTCAGAAGAGATGTACCCATTAGTGAGGGAATCCTCTCAGCCAGCTCATGAATAATCAAATGTGATATTATTTCTGCTTATTGATTTACAATAGGTATTGTTAAGGAGCTTTTTAGCATGAGTAAGAAACTGGCTTTTTTTTTTTTTTTTAACTTCCCATTAGAAATAAACACATTGCAAAATGTGATTTAAAATACATGGGGAAAAAAAAAGAAAATGGAAGCTTTGGACTTCATCTGTTCTGTGGCTTTACAGTCATTGAGTTATTTATATTGAAAGGAACCTCATTTGGCCAGCTCCTAAATTTAACATAACAACAATTTCCCTGAGGTCCAAAGGATGTCAAATATTGTCCAAAGCATGTATCACCCCAAAGAGGTATTGTTTTGGCAGGAATGGAGCCCTGAAAGTAGAACAAGTATTTCTCCTCTCCTTCAGCCCAAAGGTACTATGTGGTACACATGGTAGTGGTTCATCAGCTACTCTAACATTCAAAGGTTTTATTTTCCAGTCTGTAAAATGGCAAAGAGTGAAAGGTGATCTACCTAGATGACTAATTTTACAAGTAATTGATTTTATGGAACCTATTAAATGTTGATAAAAATGTAATGCCAAAATATTTTACAGGCTTAACTTATATATTTGTATTCCAAATAGAAACAAATAGCAGAGTGCGCTAGGGTATCTGATGTAGTACCTACAGCATATAAACTAAATGAATTATAAATAACCAAATCTATGTCATATCTAATATCTTGAATTTTTAAAATGAAAACTTCATTAGGTTCTAAGGATCTGAATCAGTTGTTTTCGCAAAATTGGCAGTGGTGCTCCGTAGTTATTAGTTTTTATATTGTTAGACTTAGTTGCAAATATACAAGTTAACTAATTTAGTGGTTCATCACTTTAACCATTAAATCATTCTCATTCACAATGGACCTACTTTCTCCCTAATTTAGTTTTCTTTACTATTTTATTTTTATTCCGGTGTGGTTTTAATCATCGTTCATCATCATACATGAAGTCTTCATGATTTTCTTTCCTCAAGCCTGATTTTCCCTAAAATTCATTTGGGAATTAAATCAAGTCTCATCCTTCTTCAAGTCTTATCTGCCACTTTCCTGAATGCTACCAGCTTTTCTGTGTTCAGATACTCAGCTGGTTTCCTGGTTTGAACACATGAAGGGTTTTATATATAACCATCCAAATGAACATGCATACATCTCTGAGTTTTCTTTTATTTAAAAGAAGTCTTAAAATTACTTTTATAATTTTGCTCAGTAATATATCCAGTAAACATGCAATAGAAAAAAGTCAGTTGTGTTTGATGCAATCAGTCATTAGAAATATTATGGATATGATTTTGCAGACATACATTAAGTGAATACGCTAAAAAGAATTTTAAAATGCTGATTTTTTTCCTGGGTTTTTCTCTGTTCATTTTACCTGTTTGTTGTTCTTTCCCATTTTTAATGCTACCATTAGCTACTGTTTGTATGTTTTTCTTTCTAATTATGTTGACATTTTATCTTTCCTCTATACTGCTTTTCTTATTTGTTACTCTCAATAATTAAAAAAAGTGTAACACAGATAATAAAATTAAAATGAAGTGTTACATTTAAGAAAAGTTGATGAAGCCTGTGTTCTTATGCAGTATCTCTTTGGTTTCATATGTACTCTAGGTGGTTGTGAATGCCCTTTTAGGAGCAATTCCATCCATTATGAATGTGCTGCTTGTTTGCCTTATATTCTGGCTGATCTTCAGTATCATGGGAGTAAATCTATTTGCTGGAAAGTTTTACTACTGTGTTAACACCACAACTGATGAGAGATTTGATATCAGCCAAATCAACAACTACAGTCAATGTGAGGAACTCATAAAAAACAATGAAACTGCCCGATGGAAGAATGTGAAGGTTAACTTTGATAATGTAGGCCTTGGTTATCTTTCTCTGCTTCAAGTGGTAAGTCATCACTCCATAATTTCTATTTCTGTATCTCTTGTTTATTTGTAACAGGAAGAAGTAAGTTTTCATTGTTTCTTTCATAGATTCATAGATTAATTTGGATTGGAAGGGACCTTTAAAGGTCATCTAGTCCAACAGCCCCTGCAATGAGCAGGGACATCTTCAACTAGATCAGGTTGCTCAGAGCCCTGTCCAACCTGACCGTGTTTCCAGGGATGGGGCATTCACCACCTCTCTGGCCAACCTGTTCCAGTGCTTTGTCATCTCACTGTCATTGTAAAAAATTTCTTCCATATATCTATTCTGAATATACCCTCTCAGTTTTAAACCATTAACCTTTCTTCTATCACAACAGGCCCTGCTAAAAAATTTGTCCCCATTTTTCTTATAAGCCCCCTTTATGTACTGAAAGGCTGCAATAATAGAAGGCCACTAGGTTGGTCAGACAGAACTTGCCTGAGGTGAAGCCCTACTGGCTGTCTCAAATCACCTCCCTGTCGCCATGTGCCATAGCTTCTAGGAGGGTCTGTTCCATGATCGTCTCAGGCACAGAGGTGAGACTGAGAGGTCAGTAGTACCCTGGGTACTCCTTTCTACACTTTCTAAAAATGGTGGCAATGTTTCCCTTTTTGTAGTTGCTGTGGGCTTCAGCTAACTGCCATGACTTTTCAAGGAGAGTGACCTGGCAACTACACCAACCTCAGGACTCTGAGATACATCTCAGCAGGTCCCATAGGCTTTTGTATGTTCAGGTTCCTCAGAGGGTCACAAACCTGATCTTTACAGTGGAAGGGACTTTACTCTTCCAGTCCCTGCCTTGCAGTCCATCCACTTGAGAGGTGTAGGGAGAGAGGTTGCCCATGAAGACAGGCAAAAAAGTTGAGTACCTCAGCCTTCTCCTTGTCTGTTGTTACCAGTTTGCCAGTCTTGCTCATTGGAGGGGGGATGCTTTCTTCAACTTTCCTTTTCCAGCTGATGTATCTGTAGAAGCCCTACTTATTCTTTGCATCCCTTGCCAGGTTCTGCTCTAGCTGGACCTTGCTCTTCCTGACCCCATCCCTACACAACCAGGCAGCATCGCTATACTCTGGCCCGAGATACCTGTCCCTGCTTCCACTGCCTGTGAATTTCCTTCTTGCCCTTTAGTTTGCCCAGCCACTCCAGTCTTTTGCCCTCCTTTCCTGATTTCTTTCACCTGGGGATCAAGAGCTCTTGTGCTCCACAGAAAACATCCTTAAAGACCTGCTACCTCTGTTCTGCCCTTCCTTCCTTGCCTGACCCTCCTGAACAGTCTGTACCTATTGACAGCTGCACTCTGGTCATGGGATTCATCCCACCAACTTTCAGTAACAGCAACTAGGTCACAGCTTTCTAGCACCATCGTGGCTTCCAGCTGGTCTTGTTTGTTGCCCACGCTGCATGCATTGGTGTAGAGACACTTTAGCTGGACTGTCGGCCATGTCACCATCTTAGAGGACCACCCCTTAATTCCTTTGAGGTATTTCCCTGATGTTTCCTTTGTTGGCTCCTATTATCTCAGGAGCCCCTGACTCATCTCCGTAAGACTTCAATTGTGCTGCAGGGTAGTAAGTACATCTCAGAGCAATAATAAAAAGCATAGTTGCTATGCTGACTATGAGAAAAAAAAACACAACATAATTCAAACCAAAATAACCTTAGGTGCATTGAGCCTGTATCAAGTACACCTGCTTTGCTCATACACAGAAAATAACTTTTATATTAGATGTTACTCATAATTGATAAATGCTCTTAATGGATGGTGTCTCCTGTATAGTTGTGTATTAGAATTTGCTTCCAATTCTCATATATGAATAAAACATACAATAGCACTAACAGATTAGCATTGCATTCTGCTCATGTTTATGATGAGCCCTAAAGACACTTAGTCTTCAGCTCTTAAACAATGTTTCTGACAAGCCGTTTTCCAGGAAAAGCATGAGGTAAACACTGGTATTCTGTTTACAGGCTACATTTAAAGGATGGATGGATATCATGTATGCAGCTGTGGATTCTCGTAATGTAAGTATAGTCCCTTGATTCCATTTGTTTTGACTGTAGAGCTCCAAGATTTAAGAATGTAATTTCAACATTGTTCACAAATAACAATAAAATGGAGAGAACAAGTTTTTAGTATAGTTTTGTAGCTAAAGAAAATGGAAGCCATAGGAAAAATACAAGGGGCAATGAAAGCAGAGGAGCAGTCCTAAAGGATTGCAGCTTCCCTATGGTGTCTACCATATATCCTCAGTTCCACAGCAGAAAATTGTTTTTATGAAATGCCTTTTCCTCCTCTCATTATGTGTATTGAGATGTTATTTACTTCTGGAAACAGACACTGATAACACAGCTTAGAGATGATGTTCTGTAACATTGACCTTTTTTTGAAGTTGAGGCTTTCACTGTGGTCTGCAAGCCGCCTGACTCCTTTCTTCAGGGCGCAGTTCCTATTCTTAACTTGGTCTGTGCCATTTCTTACCCCTTTGCCTTCCCCTTTCTCCCTTTGTGCACATTGTCCTCTAGTTTTAAGTAGATGACTGAATAAACTATACTGGCAAAGCTCTAGCTTTTTTGGGAAGCTACACTCACAGCAGGATGCCTGCTGTAGTATAGTAAATGTGCATAGCTGTACCAAGAAAATATACATTATCTAAACATGGCTTGGATGCATCTCTTCCATAATCCAGGGCAGTTTCCTAAGTACCTGTAGCAGTGAAAGCTCCACAAGCCCACATCAGGAGCCTCCTGTGAGACATACAGCTTTACAAGCTGGTGATTCTGATTGTCTAAAGACTCAGACAGATGGTACTATACTACTTTAAACCAATTGTGGCATCATTATTTATTCCTCGCTCATATAGACCAGTTAATTTTAAAAATGAAATACCAAGTTTGATAGCAAAGTTACTTTTCAAGAATGTAACTTCATAGATTGAAGATCAGTAGGGTGGGTATGTGGGAACTTGATCAAAAGAAGCAAAGACCAGAGAGCCCTTAATTCTGTCTGGCAGATATTTGATTCTGTGTTCACAAGCAAACCAGGGCTTCATTTCTATGCCTTTTTTTTTTCAGGTTTTGGACCAGCCTAAGTATGAAGATAACCTGTACATGTATCTTTACTTTGTCATCTTTATCATCTTTGGGTCATTCTTTACTTTGAACCTTTTCATTGGTGTCATCATAGACAATTTCAACCAGCAGAAAAAGAAGATAAGTATTCATCATCATTCTGAAAAGAAAGCTTAAAAAATGCTTATTTTTTGCCCTCACACAATAACTTTAGTCATAAAATACTATTTATTCATTCTATGATTAATTAATGTGTTTTGCATATTAAATACATTAAATAAATTATTAAAGCATGCAATTTGGCTTTATGGGAGTTTGATGGACAAGTGAAAATATATGTCTGTCCATGATTAATGAAATACCCAATGTCATCTTTGTAAAGTTGTGAATTTGAGGCTGGAGTTTATAATAAATTCATAAGAAATCTAACCCTTGAAACAGCTAAATGTAGCTATAAAACCTCTTAGCTATAGGCTATGCTACCTTTATGCCTCAGAGCTCAGCAGTTCAGATTTCTGAACTCTAGTAATAAACATCGTATTATCTTAATTTGTACTCTTTAGTTCTGTACTTTGTCAACTGTCTCAGAAAGCATCAGTTTTCAGCTGCAGAACTTAACTAAAGTATTTGGCTACACAAAGTGTTATTGGTGTGGTGGAATCCATGGAGCTGTTGGACCCCTGTGCTGAAATGGCTTGAGATGGAGAGAAATTGGCTTTTGTTTTCTACTTGTTCCACATAGTAGTTCCAGGATCTTCTGCTTCAAGTCCTGCCCCAGTGGAGGGAGAAGAAGAGGTTGTGAAATATAATTTTCTGGATACCTTCTAATTCTCCATCGGTATCAGAGATGTCAGTTCTGACATTTTGCCAAAATTTACTCTAGAGGAAAAACAAGAGAAGGGGATTGGAATATTTTATTAGTTCGCAATAAGTGGTGGAATTTAGCAGAACAAAGAAGTCCTTCCTTTTCCTCTCTACCTCCCCTCTCCCCACTGAAAAACAGAGTTTTTCTAACACAAACAATACAAGTTCAAGACCCTCTCAAAAATGTATCCTAAATATTAAGAGTGGAATATGTATAGTACCAAAGTACTAATAATCATGATAAAAGGAGATTTTTATGTCTAACTTTACCCACAGATAAGAATGTGAACAAGAGTGATTATTACTATTCAGTATCTTTGTTTATAAATAATCAATATCGTTACATGATTGTAACCAGTTTTTGTCTCTTCGGTTTACTTTGGAGGTCAAGACATTTTTATGACAGAAGAACAGAAGAAATACTACAATGCAATGAAAAAATTGGGTTCAAAGAAACCACAAAAGCCTATACCTCGGCCAGCAGTAAGAATAAAAATCTTAACTCTTATTTTTACATTTATTTAAAAAGGGGATTATTTCACTTATGTCTTGGGCTGAAATTAGTTGTGAGCTAAAAAACC
Organism: Jacana jacana; assembly: GCA_013400555.1. Lineage (NCBI taxonomy): Eukaryota > Metazoa > Chordata > Aves > Charadriiformes > Jacanidae > Jacana > Jacana jacana. The sequence goes on along the minus strand of VZTM01016036.1, from coordinate 157,180 downwards.
AAGTGATATAAGAAAAGTCTTATTAATCTGAAATATTTGTTTTCTTTTGTAGTCTGAATATGGAGGACCCTTCCCTGTCCTTTTTTTCCCTTCGATTTTTCTCTGCTGAGGGCAATGACATTTTATGTGACATTTTTTTCAAAACACTGGTTTGACTAGAACAATTAAATGTGGCAGTGCATTTGTCAAAATATGTGAATACCTTAGGGCACAGGCTTTTTCAGTCGTCAAGGAAGACTCTGAAACTGCTGTATGAGCACAAGTTACTGTTTCATTGCCTGAAAAAAGTCCTTTTGCCCCTCACATTCCTGTCACACAATCCATACAGCGGCTTGCTCTCCTGAGCAGGGCTATCCTAGCACTACAGAGCAGGGTTTGGCTGGGGCGGAGAGTGATTCCAGTTCTGCAGTTCTACTTAGCATTGTGGAACCTGCTCAGTGGCCAGTCCAGCCATTGGTAAATTCTATATAGCTGAAAGATGGAAGATACTGTTTTAAAAGTAATTTTGGTGGCATTAAGAGCACTGAACTCAGGCTTTGAAAATTTTACATGTTTTCTCACCGATGAAGTGCACTTAACTGTCAGCCTGGTCAACCCACCCTCCATTCCACTTAGTTGTTTTTACATTTTACCAACTAAGCATTCAGTTAATAGTCTATGTCACAAAAGGTTATAGTCAACTGGCTGAGGGCAGCAAAGTCTCCTTTCCAACTTTAAAGAACTTCACCATGCATATTTTTAAACCATCCCTTTAATGCTTATAAACACAATAGTTGCATTTTGTGTTTCCACGTGCAAACTGGAAAATTCATCAAATCGAGGCCTTGATGAAAGACACGAAACCCCCTTCATTCTAGATCTAAATAATATGTAGCAATTTCAAACAAGAAATTTTACCCAATGCATATTGTAATTAATCTTGTTTTTCCCCCTTTTAGAACAAATTCCAAGGCATGGTCTTTGATTTTGTAACAAAACAAGCATTTGATATCAGTATCATGATACTCATCTGCCTTAACATGGTCACAATGATGGTAGAAACAGATGATCAGAGTGAAGATATGGAAAACATTTTATACTGGATTAACCTGGTGTTTATTGTACTTTTCACTGGAGAATGTGTCCTGAAATTGATTTCACTTCGCCATTACTACTTTACTATAGGCTGGAATATTTTTGATTTTGTGGTTGTCATTCTCTCCATAGTAGGTAAGAACAATTCATTTTTTATGAAATGGCTAATTCTGTGCAAACTGAAACATTTTTGGCATGTAAAGTATATGTATATTTTGGTTCAACATTGGCACTAGAAATCTGACCACAATTTTTCTTTCTTCTGATTTCACATTATCCATAAAATAACCGAACAGTATGGTAAGAAATTTTTTAGCAATAGATTTCAATAACTCTCATTTTTCTATTAGTTGAAATTAGATCTTTATTCTGACTTTGGTAGAAATATTTCAGCGTAGAAACAAACCCAAACATGAAACTCAATTTTGATATAAATGAACAGTGGCAGTAACAGGAAAAGAGTCAACCAATCCAAAATCCAAGACCAAACTCTGTGTGGGACTACTACATGGCTCCACTAACCTTTGCTTTATCTAGAGCAGAAAACCTGAAAGAAATTCAATAAAAATTCTTTTATTTTAACTTCTTGGGATGGTTTTGGCATTTTTGTATGGAAATGGGATGTAGTTATTTTTCTGCTTTGAGGCACATAATGTAATGTTCAATTCTTCTATTTGTAGTTCTAAGCAGCCTTTTTATTATCAGTTTGTTTATGTTTGCAATTGCTGTGTCATGAATACTAGACTTGTGGTCACATTATTTCATGTGTGATTAAGAAGTTGCAATTCTCTTCAAACATTTTCTTTCAACATCAGAACTTGATTACGTGGCATTCTACTACTGTAAATATGAGCTCTCTTCAGATTAACTGAGACTATTTTTGTTACAGTTAAACAGAAAGCTATTCTTCTGGTCGCAGCATTTGCCAGTCAGCATATACTAGTTACCAGTTTATCCTAAAACAAATTGATGTTGCGTATTTGTGTCTGTTTGCATACATAGTCACACAATTAATACTTAAAAGTATCACTGATGCAGTTTTTTTCCGTTGGGTTTTATGAGTTCCCAAAGCATACCGAACTAAAGGTTTTGTGAAAACAACTGAATGGCTAATTTCTAAAATCTGTTCAAATATCCTAGTTTGGAAGTTCTGCTATGTTTGTTGCATAAATTTTTAGCAGTGGTTTTAAAATGTAATAATACTATTTACTAATTTAACTTGTTTTTCAACAGGTATGTTCTTAGCCGAGATGATTGAGAAATACTTTGTATCCCCCACACTGTTCAGAGTGATCCGACTTGCCAGAATCGGTCGAATCCTGCGTCTCATTAAAGGCGCTAAGGGAATCCGCACTCTGCTTTTTGCTTTGATGATGTCTCTTCCTGCTTTGTTCAACATCGGGCTGCTGCTCTTCCTCGTCATGTTTATCTACGCAATATTTGGCATGTCCAACTTTGCCTATGTGAAGAGGGAAGTTGGCATTGACGACATGTTCAACTTTGAAACGTTTGGCAACAGCATGATCTGCCTCTTTCAGATTACCACGTCTGCTGGCTGGGATGGTTTGCTAGCCCCAATTCTTAACAGTGGGGAGCCAGACTGTGACCCCCATAAAGACCATCCGGGGAGCTCTGTGAAAGGTGACTGCGGCAACCCTTCTGTTGGGATTTTCTTCTTTGTCAGCTACATTATCATATCATTTCTGGTAGTGGTGAACATGTACATTGCTGTGATTTTGGAGAACTTCAGTGTTGCTACTGAAGAAAGTGCTGAACCCTTGAGTGAGGATGACTTTGAGATGTTCTATGAAGTCTGGGAGAAGTTTGATCCCGATGCAACACAATTCATAGAGTTCAGTAAGCTATCAGATTTTGCAGCATCTTTAGATCCTCCCCTTCTTATAGCAAAACCAAACAAAGTCCAGCTCATTGCAATGGATCTGCCCATGGTAAGCGGCGACAGAATTCACTGCCTTGACATCTTGTTTGCTTTCACCAAGCGTGTTTTGGGGGAAAGTGGGGAGATGGATGCCCTCAGAATACAGATGGAAGATCGGTTTATGGCAGCCAATCCTTCTAAAGTCTCCTATGAACCAATTACAACCACACTAAAACGAAAACAAGAGGAAGTATCTGCTGTCATTATTCAGCGTGCTTACAGACGCCACCTTTTAAGGCAAAAAGTCAAAAAAGTGTCATGTATATTTAATCAGGATAAAGGTAAAGATGAGGATGATCTGCCCATGAAAGAAGATATGATTATGGATAAACTCAATGAGAACTCTACTCCAGAAAAAACAGATATGACCCCATCCACAACCTCCCCACCCTCCTATGATAGCGTAACAAAGCCAGACAAGGATAAATATGAAAAAGACAAATCAGAAAAAGAAGATAAAGGTAAAGACAGCAGGGAAAGTAAAAAGTAACACAGAATTCTGTTTGTGATAAACTGTTTACAGCCTGAAAAAGTATGTATTTGTGTCAACAGGACTCCTGTAGGAGGTACATGCCAAACTGACAGTTTTTACATATATAAATATATATATAATTATATATATATATATAAAAGGTCAGTGCCTAAAACAAGACAGTGACCCCTCGTCATCAAACTGCAACTCTGTAAAACAGGGTAACATCTTGACAGGAGGTTGTTGTTTTCATTACCAGCTGACACTGCTGAAGAGAAGACAAATTGGCCAATCAGACTGTAGGGACCAGTTTAAAAGCAAAGATGCGAACCTATGAATCTCTGTGTTTAACATGAAACACGCAGTACAAAAATTGCATCCACTGTTTGCATTTCAACAGCCACATTTGCCATATTTTTACAAAAATCAGTGTTGGTGAACTTATCATTTTTTAATTCACAGGTTGTTTACTATTATATGTGACTATTTTTGTAAATGGGTTTTATGTTGGGGAAGGGGGTATGAGAACCAGGTGTTCTACTCGCGGATTCTCTATAATGTACAGACAGAGTGATTTGCATGAAGGCATGCTGCACTTGTAGTTCATGCATGGAAAAACATGACGTCGCACAAAGCAGCAGAGTCTGACTACTTCCATGTTTCAGGATGGCTCTATATTTTGAGGTGCTTAATACCAGTATCCATCTAGTAGTATCTCATCCAGACAAATCTTAATGTGCCTGTAAAGTCCCATAGAGTCTACAATAATAGAACAGATGTTTTATTTTTTCATAAGTCATTTAACTATAGTTGAACGAACTCTGCATAAAAAATTTCTTGAGGGACGTAGAGTCCATTTTTAAGCATTCTTCTGTAGAAAACAGCTTACCTGAACTTGGAAAATTGAATTTACCAAAAATACCCGCAAAACTTAAGGATTATGAAGTTGTTCTGCTTCACCCCGCAGTATCGTTTAGCCATCTTCTGCTCTCAGCAAGGTTGACATCGTATGTGTTGATTAAAAACCTACCCTCTATGTAAATAGTTATTTTATCCCGTGGTGCATGTTTGAGCAAAGAAATAATGACCCGTGCACAGTATTTATTGCATCAAATATGTACCACAGTAAGTGTAGTTTGCAAGCTTTCAACAGCTAATATGAAGTATTCTGTACCATTATAGATAGTTTGGAAGCTATCACTGATGCATGTTTATCTTGCCTTTGCTGCTGTAATTTTACTCCTTCCACTGTTAAAAGTCTAATATGGGAAGCCATATCTCAGTGGTTAAGTGAAACAAATTATTCAATTGGTCGTCATTCTTTCATGACATCAAGCAATAGTTTGCAGCTATTTAAGAGCTTCTTGCTTTGCATTCTAAAATTTTAAGTGACTACTGTACGGTGTATAGTCAGACTGTACAGGATATGTTGCAAACTGCTTAATCTGTTGAAAAATACATGGATAGAATTTTCTAAGAAAATATAAATATTGTAAAAAATACCATTTTATTTTATTTTTCAGCGTTTTGTACATAAAATAAGAAATGAGAATTATCTTCAGGTTGATGTCACTGTCACTTTTGTTACTTTCTATCCATAGCACTTTTTAATTCAAGAACTTCACAAAATAAGAAATAAAAGAAAGAATGGGGTAGCTTTAGGTTTCTGCTTTTTTATTAGTACTGTATTTTTGCACACATTTTAATGTGAACTAAGTTTCAAACTGAGTCCAAAATGCACTTGCTTCCAAATAGATATAACTTGTAATTGAAATGTGGTGGGAAAGATTTGTTTAAAATTCTAGCACTGCCTGCATCAGAAGTTTCAAGGTAGTCTTTTTATTCATTAAATCTTTACCAGTGTTTGTTTACATAGACTATTCTTCTTATTCTTGTTGATTCATGCTGCACTAAGAACTGTTCTAAATATAATATGGGATCCACAATGTTTCTTTTCTCCACAGGAATTAAATAGCAAACTTGTATAATTGATCACATCAGGACATTTTGTGTTTCTTACACAAGCAAAAATTCGATGTTGACTCCTCCTTTTACAAAACTATTGACTTGTGTGTCGGTGAACTGCATGCAGGAAAATGCTATTACCATAAAGAACAGTAAACCACATTACAGTTGAGCCAAAAGAATAAAGAGTTTCATTTTTTATTGTATTGAATTGTTCTGTCTTCGTTTTCATCACTAAAAGCTATTGGTTGTCAAGAGGTGCTATGAAGATAAAATATGAATATATAAAATGTTAGAAATAAGGACTAGTAATTAAAGCTCATAATAACAGTAGATTTGTGAAAAGTAAAAAATTGAAGCTTTCAGAAAGATCTTTAATATGATTTACACTCACACTCTTCATTAATCCTATAGACCCAATAGGTCATTAATCCTATTTACAACTATTCTACAGTAAGATAACGTTTATGTGTACAGGTTGCTTAAACCCCTTTTTAGTGTCAGGTATTCTAAAACAACTAGAAAAACAGATGTTAAAAAAACTATCTAGCTATTAAGGCTGCAAGCCAGTATGTATCATTTCAATGATATTTTACATTTGAAGTGAAGACTTATTTTTGTGCTGTAAAAAAATTTGTTTGCTACATAATTTGTAAAATATTTGTTACTTACTATTTTGCCTTAAGATGAGGGGTAGAAGTCAGCAGAAACTTTGCTGGAAGTTTTGGTAAAGCATCAAATTTGTAGGGTTTTTTAAAATATATATTAGGGTGTTGAATGCAATTATAACTTGAAAAATACTATAATTTTAAACTTCTCTGGTGAATTTACAGACAGCACTTATTACTGTCAGGGAGCTGGTATACGCAGCGAGTGGTGCCTGCCTGCCCACGAAAGGGTTGATACCAGAATACAGGAGGTAGGTGTACAACAGGCATTGCAAGAGCGGTGGCGGCGGAACTGAGATCAATTTGAGGGGAAATAATATAAATAAGTAATTATTGTGTCAGTCCTGGCATATAAATGATCTAATCTATCTCCACATTACTGAACCCCTCATGAGTTACTTGGAAAGTATGTTGGAAAAATGCCTGGTATCAAAGTATTTCTTTTTCCCCTAGCGGAGTTTCCTATACTTTGAGACACAAAGCAGCTTCCTGAAAAATTGAGGGAGAGAAAATTGTCATTAGGCTTTGACTATGATGTATGACAATCTTCATTAGAAGTTGACAATCTGCATTACACTGAGATTTCGCTTATATCGGTGCAAAATCATCTTTGGTCCTGTAAAATGTGCTAACATGGGTTCTGAATAAGACAGCATGTGAGCATGTGTGACACTGAAAGCAGGAGAGCCAAATTTTTAGGTGGCAACCACATTTGAGTGTTATTTCTATAAATTTTCTCTATTGTAAAAGAATGCCTTGAAGGGAGAATACACTCAACAAATTAAAAGCCAAGAAAAAAACCTAAGAATTGTAGAATTATAAAATCATTTCGGTTGGAAGAGACCCTTGGGATCATCGAGTCCAACCATCAGCCCTACTCTACAAGTTCTCCCCTAATCATTATAGATGTGCAGACATGTATCTCTAGAGCATCACAAAAAACAGACCCGATCATGTATGTGATGTGTAAGTTTGAGCTTTGGGTGTGGACCCCAGCCAGACCTGCTGAAACACTTCCAAATGGAGCAGTCGATGGTGCCCCTCATCTCTTCTCACCAGTTTTCAACCACTAATGATCTGTTGAGATAGTTTACTCCAAAGATGAGTATTGCTGTACTAATGCAGTGCTGCAGTGTTGCAATTAGAATTTTTGTTTTACCTCTGCCTATGAAAGACAGTAGAGACATCTCTTCCTAAGATAGGAGGGCATGAGAGAATTTCAAATTCTGTAATTTAAGGCCCAAAGTTACGGCTGGTTCGTTTTGTGGAAGCAAAGGTATTAAAGAAGATTCAGATACATATATTTGTATGAATTAGATTGTTCAGAAAATTATCAGCAGGCTGGATTTATACTTAGCAGATTAATACAGAATAAAAACAACAACAAAACCCAACAAAGACAAGCTGGTATGGTTTTGCTTAGGTTTCCCGCCTTCCCCCCTTATTTTATACATCCGTAGACTTACTAAAAGCCCCTGTCGACACACTGAAACCCAGTTACGCCCAGGTGAAGTCACCACGGCACCCTCCCGCGTTCTACCCACTGGGTTCCAGAGGGACCCCCGCTCCCCGCAGCCCGAACGGAGGCTCGCCAGCAACGAGGGTCCCAGCAGCCGCCTTAGCCTTTCCCTTGCTGCTGGGTACAGAGCCGCAGCGACCGCTCCGGGAGGCCGGGTCTCCCCGGAGCCCCTTTGTGCCCGTCGCCCCGCCAGGGCCCTGAGCTCAGCGAAGGGAGCCGCTGCTGAGCCGGTCGCTGCGCTCTTCTCCGCCGACAGCCGTGTTCTGCGCGGCGGCTTCGCGGCACAGCGCCGCTCCCCGGCCGCTCCGCGCCCTTCGCCTCGCCCANCGGTCGGCGAGGGGGGTGGCGAGCGACGGAACCGGCCCAGCGGCTACTGAGGGCGGCTCTGGGAGGCGGCGAGCGGCGGCCCTGGCCCGGCGGCAGGTGAGGGCTGCTTGGTGGGGATGGGGACAGTGGCCTTTGGGAGCCGGTGGCTGCCAGCCACCCCCAGCGGTCGGGAAGCGCCGATTGAGGGGCCCTCCGCGGGCGATAGGGGGCAGGAGGCCCGGCGTTCCCGTTACTTGTGTTATCCCTAACGGCCAGGGCAGGTCCGATTAACCCCGACGGTGGCAGGATTAGCTGAAATACCAGTTTTTCAGGTGAGGAGCGGTAGGTGCATTAGGTGTAAGTGCAGAGGAGGCTGTGGAGCAGGGGTGCAGCCCTTGTTAGCCCTGGAGTGAGGAAGAGAACAAGCTCCGTTAGTATGAGAGGACTGAAGTTGCCCAGAGAGCGCAGTTGTCTGCAAATCACAGATTTACTGGATCCTGGCCCATAAAACTGCCCTTCCTGGTGATTCTGACAGCTGATGCGTACAGGGGTGAGGTGAGAGGGCCTGCGGGCTCCCTGGGCTTTAGCCGTCCCCAGGTGCTGCAGCTTCCCCAGCACCTTCACTCCAAAGCAGCTTGGAGTCCCTCGGTGGAAGTGGGTCTGCTGTGCTGGCCATACTGGGGAATGGGAGCGCTGGTGTGCGGGAGGGCATCCGCGGTTGCGTGTGTGGCCGCACGGGTGGTGGCAGAGCAGGATGAGCGTGGCTAATGATAGCTGGCATAGCCACAGCTGCCCGCTTGAGATAGTGGAATACATGGGAAACGTGTCACGGGGTTTCTGTGCCCTCTGTGCTTCTGGATAAATCCTGTGCTGCTGCAAGATTGTGCTAGTCCTGTGGGAGAAACTGCCTTCTGGATCTGCTTAGCGCAGCAAACCCTGGAGCAGCAGATAGCACCAGGTCTTTCTTTACCTGAAACACCTTCTGATTGAAGCAGGCAGTGAAGACAAACTGTTGGGGAGGGGCAGTGTCTAGAGCTAGGGAATACATGGGTTGCTTCAGGATGAAAGCCATGCTCGCTCCTACCGGAGAATTGTACCCACCTGATTTTGCAGTGTTCTGAGTGAGGATGTGTTTTATTGGTGGACAATGAGTTAACTGAAGTCCACCACAGCTGACAGCACAGCCACACTGGTCACCTTTATTTCATCAGCAAATTTATTGTCACGTGCGAAGAGGAGGAGCAGTATGTATGGAAAAGGGGAAAGATGTGGGAGTGATGTACCCCAGGGCGACTCCATGGAGGCTTCTGTGCTGTTTGGTCTTGCCAGAGGCAAGCAAGCTGTAGTACTTGTGATCTCCAAAATACTGCTTTTAAAAAATTACTCTGAGGAAAGGTCTGCCCTTTCTGTGTGCTTGTTCTTAACTTGCTTTTGCTTTAATATGTTCTTTTTGTGTTTACTGTGTGAAGCATAGTTCAGGATAGGCTAGCAACACACCTCTCTGGTTGAAGGCTGGTCACTTAAAATCTCATGTCATTTGTTTAAGACAGAGAATGCAATAAGGAGCGGGGAAAACCAGAGAACTCACAGAGATTCTATTTCTGTTTGTTTGGGACTAAGCATTCTTTATTTAAAAACATTCTTAGGTATCTCAGGTGGAGCTCTTTACATCTATCTAGCTTTTATCATGAAATAAACAGACCTTTCTGCAGTATGTGGTGTAAGTTTCACTGAACCTGGAGAAATCTGTTTGTAACCTGAGTTGGGTGGTCTCAGGTTTCTGGAATATAAAGCACTTGAAGCTGGCAGCTTCCTTCAGTGGGGACCCTTACCTGTGTGATGGATGAAGAAGCCTTTGCAGCGTGCAGTGTTACCTCACTGTGAATTTATCATTGTTATGCTTTGTGCCTTGCTGTTTAGATTTTTGGATTGTGTTAGGTCACTCTAATGACAATGTAAAATTGTTTTTTACCTTTGTGATTGTATAGCAACAGCTGGGGAGAAATAAGCAATAAGCAACTGCAGGAGGTTTTCAATTGTGTTGTTACAACACACGTCCGCTGTTGTAAATTGTTGTACTTTGGAAACAAATAGCCTTGTAGAGAGGTATTTGTCACACTGATAGTACAGGAGTAGAAGTATCAGCTCACTTTAACTACAGATATATGTTATGGCACTGATGTAATACATCAATCTATTTGTTCCAAGTGGAGCGAGGGGCGATAGGGGCTGAGCTGTGGTTTGAGATCTTCCCTAAACGGCTAAATAGAAATAGGGGACTCTTCTTCAGGTGGTTGATAGTGACTAATTTAGAGAACTGTGTGGCAGAGGAAAAGGAGAGTGGGATGTTCCTGGTGGTGAAAGATGTCTGCCTAACTTTTACATGAATCTGAGAAATGCAGAGCGTCCATATTACTGAAATACTGACTCATCAAACATGCAGTGTTGAGTGGAGGATGGTCGATGCAGACAAAATGATCTAGAAGATTAAGTATTTTCTTCCTTTTCACTACCTGTCGTATAGTTTGCTGTATTCTGTTGGTTACTTTCTTACTCCAGTCACTTTGCCTCACCAGTCACTTCTGAAGAAAACACATTTGTATTTTTGCTAATTTGAAAAGCCTGTCAAATGAATGCTGTCATGCTATTACGAATATAAAGTTTTACCTTTAGAAGTACTGCACACTTAACTGTTTCACTTTGCTGTTGTGAATTGCTTGATTTCTTGAGCCCAATTTAAATACCTTTGCAATATTCGCAAGCCATTTGAAGGAACCAGGTGTCATATACACCATCAGGGCTCGTTTACTCTCTGGCTTTGAGAGGTGAAAAAGAAAAGCCACTTGTGTTTTCCAGGAGAGTGTGCCCTCCACTGGAAGTGTCGTCCGCTGCTCTGAATGCCTGCAGTTACTTGATGGTTTGTCAAAGCATTTCACAAAGCGCGTGCAGGTCCCTGCCAGGGTCTGCAGGCTGGGTCAGAAAAAAGAGTGGGCATGGCTAAATGGTAGGTGGCTGCCCTAATCTACGTCCCTGGGAGGGTGATCAAATGAAGAGTTAATCGGAACTAATTGGTTTCAGTGGTACTATGTTCTGTGTAATGTGCTTTCTGATAAGCAAACGTTGTTGGAACAGATAAGAAAATATGTATTTAAGAACAGATAAAAAAGAATGTATTTCCTAATTCATAGTTCTGCAGAGCCATCTGGAACCAGGAACCAGCCCGCAGATAAGACTTGTGCTTAGTTTCCAAGGTTTCTTTTTAAAGCAGTTTGTCATAATCTGACACTAAAGTAGTTATAATGTTGAAAGAAAAATGTATTTAAAGTATACGTTGAGGCTGCTTTGACGTGCAAAAGCAATTTTTGTAGATACTGCTCTGCGAAGCTTTTTTCCCCGGGGTTCTTCCCAACTTGATTGTTGTGCAACGAATCAGCATATGGCCTAGAGGTCACAGCATTTTATCGGCATTTCTATGCAACATTTTTCATGGGGTGTTCTCGAGACGTTTTATATCACATCCATGTTTGACAGGAAAGTAAGGCTAGCACCTCGATAGGATTATAGTGGGGTTCTGAAAAGGGTGTGCTTGATAGCATGAATTCCATGTTATTACCTGGTCCCTTTGATCAACGTGTTGGTTTTCTTTATTCACACTTATGGGCACTGTTTGTGTTCAAGTGGGAATTGCATAGCTCTAGGTTTGACACTGATTTTTCACTTTGCTTTGAAGTGCCAACTGCCTCTCAAAAGCCTTGATATTCTATTTCTGTAATCAAACCTTAATTTGTGTTACCTGATGAAAACACAAATACAAAGGGCAATTTGCATGTATAACTAACCTGGAAATATTTTTTTAAACAATTGCATTATAAATCTTGCTTTACACAGTCTGACTTACGCAGTATTCTTTTTCTGTGTGTCCTTCACGTATCAAGTGCTTATGTCCTTTTCTTCTGTTTTTTTGAAGATCTGTTTTTTGTCCTGTGTGTAGATGGACTGAGCAGTGTAAATCATTAGTGTGCACTTTGTTCCAAGTACATCTGGAAAAGACATATATGCAAGTTGGTATTCTTGCATTGTATATACTGCATTTTAAACACTGATAGGCTTACCTTGTTCTGTGTAAACAATACACATATGTGAGCAGGTTTTAGTGAAAATTTGCAAAATATTTGTAAAAAAGAGTTTGGAAGTAAGATTTGAGGAAACAGGAAACATTATGTTTTCAGGTTGAAAAAAAAAAAAAAAAGGCATTTTTGATATGAAATCCTGGGCTACTGGTAATTTCCCAGTAGACATGTTTCTGCTACAGCCTTGCTATAGCATGACTGGCCTTTTTTTTGCAGTTCCCATGGCAACAAGGATTTTTGAACTGGAAAGCAGAATACTGTATATGGTTTGAGGGGGTATAAATTTTCTTTATTACAGAAGAAACTTTGATCCATGAAAGCTGACCAGGCACCCTGCTGTCCCCCCATCCTTTCCCTATTCTTAATAGTCTGTGTTTTCCCTGTAGGATTACACATAATCGTGAATTCCTGTTTGACAAGAATGTAGTCACTGGTTCTAATTTTGGCATAGTATGAGATTGTGGAAAATTTGTAAAGCCTTACTGTAATGATGGTATGAAAAACATGTCATCTTCCATCTGGAGTATTGACAAACAGAAGGTGATTATATATGCATATAAATTTGCAGGTATATATATTTGTGAACATTGTGCATAGAAAGTAGAGTTGACGTTGCTCAGGTTTAGCATTGGCTTCTGCTAAAGAATCTCAAAATGCTGTACCTGATTGACAAACTAAAATGTTGTTAACAGGGCAATACTCTTGTGTGGTTTGGTGCGTGTCTATCCCTCACTGTCTCAGGTGAGCACTTGGGTCATATTGGATGTTTGGGATGTATCCTGATCCAAATAGTTATAAGAGAATCTGTGATAGAGAAACTGTGCTTAGGGCATGGGCCATTTTTGTTAAATTAAATAGATTTTCTCTGTTGTTGTTTTTCTTTTTGAGCACTCATTCCAAAAAAATAAGCCAATTCAGATTTGATGAGTTCTTCCTGGTGTAGATGGGCTTTTTTGTTTGTTTTGGTTGGTTGGTTTTTCTTTTTTTCTCTTCAACTGGTAAAAAAACTGAAATGGGAATGACAAAGAAGCAAATAACACAGGTAAGGCAGGCGATTACTGTTTATGTTATAAAAGCCTCTGACTAGTGCAAGTAGGAAAGGTGTCTTTGTGACATCTGAAAGGCAATTTAGCAATGCGTTAAAAACAAATTTTGAAAGTGAAGCCACTGATTCCAGCAGCTGGCTGGTCTTCCTGTGGTTTGGGCTGATAGACCTCCGTCTCCCCCTGCTACCAACACTGCAGACACATACAGGGTTATTATGGAATCATGAAAATGAAAATCCACCACATTGATCTCTGCAACTGAAGCTGCTCATCCAAAGATAAGCAGTTCTGCTGGAGAAGTATTGTACAGGACTAGGGCAACTTTGTACTTGGGTAACAGCTTCAACCACTTACCCATCTGTAAGAGATTTTTTTGTTACTCTTATCACCTGTGTATGTCATACCTGTGACAAGATGGCTTAGATCTATGTGAGAGAGAAACTGAGCTTCATGCCTGTACCCAGGCATGAATACACTGGATGCATTGAAATATGCAACAATATCAATTTTTTCAAGTGAAGATAGAAGTTCTGAAATGATTAATTTTTATTACCCCCCTGCCCCCTCACGTGTCCCCCAGTGGCCTTCTAGGAGATGGATTCAACGGGCAGGTAGTTTAGGCCTCTGTGTCACCCTTCTCATGAAAAAGAACTTTCAGAACAGTTCAGTGCTATGTAGAAAAAAAGCTTATAGCCTGCAGCAGAATACTGTATGTGGTTTTTGGGGCATCCTTGTTTTTGGGAATTCAAAAAAGTTGGGTTATGAAAACTGGAATTTTGAACGTGTTTCTGCACAGATTTAGGGTGACTGATAGCATCTGGCAGTGTGTTGGTCCCCGCTCCTCCCTGTCTCCCAGCACAGCTTCAACCCGTTTGTAAGAGCTTCAGCGTATATTTGGATTTTTTGTTTTCTTTTTTTTTTCTGGTTTTGCTTGCCATACTAGGCAGTGCATTTTTTTTTACTGAATAATTTGTCCAGTGCTCCCTGCAAATGCACGAGAAAAGGTAGTTGCTAGCTTGGGCTTTATGCTTAAGAAATGTGTATCCCTTAAATGCAATTAACCAATAGGAAGAGCTGTGAGTGGCAGTGTCGGATATTCTCCATTGTACATGGCCAGGCCGCGGGGCTGGTGATTCTGCCTGAAGCTGGATGAATAGGTCAAACAGCCAACTTCTGCATCGCTGTTGAGACACATTAGGAGGAGTGACAGCGCAATGACATAATTTGACCCCAGATTGTTCTCAGCTATAAATCCTCTGGTTGCAGTCTCCGCTGTTCCTCAGCATGTGCCGTCTGCGTTTAAGGGCTTTTCAGATCATCTCTGTCACCATCTGCTGCATAATGGAAACAAAACAATTGGGCTGTGTGTGGAGCCAGCTGATTCCCTGAGTGGAGATGGAGGTTTGCAAAACACATCTTGTCTCTAAGAACTTGTTTGTCTGGTTGGTCTCATTGACGTAGTGTGTGCTAGTCACTCGGCTGTCGGTACAGATGAAAAATAAAGCAAGGTACTGACTCGTTTACGGGGACACACATTTTTCGAGCAGATCTGACACTGTATACTATATGTGTGTTCTCATGCTTGTGTACCAGCAATACTGCACATCCTAATGTCTCTCTAATTAGAAGAAGGGAAACATAGTCTATATGGGAAACATCTTGTCAGCATAAATATATTGGTAACATTGGTCCTGCATGGGCAATGAGAAGATAAGCAACAGGATCTCTTAACTTCAAGTATTCACTAGGTGTCAGTGCACGATCACACTGAACTGGTGTTCTTGCTGCCAGTTTCTTTGATGGTTGTGGTACCTCCCTTGTGAATAGGAATTTCAAAGAAAATGAGTACTTTTGTCTCCAGGATGTAGTGTGGATTTAATTTAAGAATAACTGATTAAAATTAATTAATACAGTCTTGTTTTTAGAATAACAGTGCTGATATAAAAAAGCCAACAAGTTTTGTGCTTAGATTAGCCCCTGTGGTGATTGATATTTAGCTTTCTTGTCAATATCTGATACGTTACTGATCAAACACTCCATGTGATACTGCTGATGATCCTGGGTGTGACTAAAATTCCTATTAAGATGAGGGAAAAGTTACTTTTTTTCATAGTGATACATTGTAACACAAACTCATTCACTTAATTATTTGCAAAGCTAATGTTTTCCTTAAGGGATGCAAAAGATCAAGTCTGTAAATGTTATTCAAAGTGGAGGAAAACCCCATGAATATAGCTAAAATTGACTGGTTTTCTGTAAAATACTTGTTCTCTTGCCGTATTGTGTCACTAGAATGAAATGTCATGCTTATTAGAATATCTTGTATTACTTGCATCTCAATATTAGATTTTTTTTATTATTAATTTAAATCTGCTTAAAAATAATATTTAGCCTAGTTTCAGTGACAGATAATTAGGGAGTGTGTCTACTCAATCTATGTGGACTTTCTGGCATTCATCTACAATTTCAAATTGTTGCAAAATGTTTTTTTTTCTGTTTTGTGTAGGAAAGTATTCAGTAAGAACTGTACTGTGGTAGGTAAAACCAGCAAAAATAGGGATTCACTTGATAAATGCGAATGCTTGAAATTGCTCTTCTTTATCTTCCAGTTCATATTAACTTTTCCTATTGTATTTTAGTCCATGCCATTTAGTGACTGGTAAAAACGTTTACATGTTACCCTTTAATATCTAATCTATTTACAGTGAGGCCTTTTTAGCTCTATTCCTTGGTATCCATCCTCAGGGAAGTGTTAATACTAACACTGGGAGATAAGAGTGGTTGGTTTGGTTACAAATGCACGTTTTTTCACTCATGCATAACACTACATTGCTACATATTTGGTATGTAGCAGAAATACTGATGTGATTGTTTGATGTCCTACCTTCAGTATTTTCCCTGTTGTTGTAAGTGTATCTTTGGTGCCATTTTTTTTTATCCAACCTTTTGTTTATTCATACTCTGTCAGATAGAAACTGATGATCGGACAAAGGCGTATTTCTTCCATTCCTGTGTCCCTCTGGTTACATCATGCAGTGATATGTAAGGACTACATCTCTCATGATGGGGGACACAGCTGTTTGCCTCTCCAGATTTTAAGATAAATTCTGGTTGAGGTTGTATAAGAAGGTCCATAAGAGAGATGGTAGGAAAATGGCAGAGATCAAAGTAGACCATTGTCTAACATACATCTCTCCCTTAAACAGACATATTGAATTTAAACAAATATAACAAGTNNNTTAAACACATATAACAAGTTCAAAATATATGAGATCTTGAGTGACTTCTGATCGCATGTGACTCTGACTTTGTCTCTGAACATTGAATGAAAGCCCATTCTCCAGCTTCAGTTGCTCATTAACCTCACCAGAACTATTTTTTTATTCACAATGATGCAAAAGAGAGCAGATTCTGTCACTGTCTTAACAATTGCTCCTAGCTAAGGTGGAACAATTTATGTGCAATGTTCTTCATTTTTTATGACAACTTCGGGGTTCTTCTAGGACCTCTCTTCAGAAGTTGATCAGTCTATAAAGAGATCTCTCTGCCTAGTGACAAAACTATTATTTTCCTTTGTTTAATGTCTTGAGAAATCTGTTGAAAGTTAATTCATGGTGCTTGCTTTCTGCTGTCCTGCTTTTCATTGCCAGCCGTGACGTTCTGTTGGTATGGTTCCCTTGAAGTTCCTGATTCTGCTAAGCATTTTCTTGCAGGCCTGCTGCTGTACTGAAGGTGATTAAAAAGACATTTGCAACTCAGGAAATCAGTGTGATGGTTCTCTGCCACTGCAACTTTTAAAGTAATACATACTGTGTTTTTAGCATCATGTTTTTCAGCATCTTTCATTCCATTGACCCTACGTTTCAGTGGAACTTCCACCTTGGTGAAATGGACATAGTAGCACAGTAGGATGTGTGAATTTCTGAGCTTTAGAGTATAGACAGCTGCATGCACTGAGAATTCAGAGCACTGATCCCTCTTCCGTGGGTGTAACTTCATGTAATTGGATTTTGTCTTTTACCAGTGATAGACATGCACTTGCTTATTGTAGTTAAGAGCTCTTTCTAAGAAAGTGAGAGACTTGGTTACTGTTCTTTTCTTAGCCTGTAAGTGTTCAAAGCCACAACTGCACCTTCCAGAAATGTACCAAAATTGACAAGCTATAAAATAATTTGGGGAAGATAGTGCTAAGCAGGGGGTCTGTCTTTTCTTTTGGATGAGACCGGGTGAAAAGGAGCATAACTCTTTAAGCTAATATTGGGTCATTCAGTTGTGTGTGTGGATGTCTGGGTTTTCTTGTTCACAAGATTGTTTTGGGAATAGGGACTAG
>VZTM01016036.1:121853-137027 GCA_013400555.1 Jacana jacana | reverse complement strand
TCCCCCCTCACCATATTAGCATAGTCTTTACAGCTTCTTAATAGTTAATTCCTCTTAAAGTAACATATATTCAAATGACAGATCCACTGACCAATGTGGTCACTATCTAGCATCCTCAGGTGCCACGTAGAAAGGGTTTGGTTTGTTACCGCTTTAAACTGGAACAAACACTGGTCAGCACAGCTCCTTCAGAGACAGCAGAGTCTTCTAGGTTGTATTAAAGAGTAAAAATGCATGAGTGCTGTGGTAAAGTAATCCTATTCTTTTTTCCTGAAGCAGTTTCGATTTTCAAACTATAGGGTGATGTGTTTTCACTGTGCATCGCCCATAATTATCCAGCTTCTTCTCCAACCTGAACAGTCATCCCTTCAGGCTTCATTAAATGCAGTCAGCAGGGCATTGAAGCCAATATAGCTTGTTGTATGGCTTCTGCATTTTAATATGTTGCTATTTCTGACTGCGGAGTTCTGGTTTGTTCAGAGGCTCACGGAAACTATTGCACGTGTCCTGTTTGATAGTTTCTCACTATTTAAACCTTAGACTACTGGAACCCTACATGCCTTGAGGGATATCTAAGTCTAGTATGTGGTGGCATCTGTTGAGCATTTGTGAGAAAGAAACCTCAATTCTCCACTTGTTTTTGGTTATAAATCAAAAGTAATTTCCTTGCAATGGCAGCAGCTTCAAACTAAGGAAACCTGGATTTCATGACCAAACATCAGTGGGTTCCAGTTCTTTTGACCACGCAGGATTCTCCCAGGCAGCAGCCCCTAGTAAGTCGTACATAGTTCATTCATCACTTTTTTCTTTCTTCTCTATCAGAGTTTACTTTGCTTAGAAACCATACCAGCACATTCCTTAATGATACTGGACACTGGGTTGCCGCATGGAATTGGCAGTGGCTGTGAAATTCAGATAGTCTTGTTGGTGCCCTACAGGCGTGGTCAGTCCCCCTTCAAGGATCTTTCCACAGACATGTAGGACGTAAAGAAAGAAGGTGTTACAATATCTCTCTGTTACTCTCTGTTCAGGAGATGTAGTAGATCTGATGTGTGGAATGTGACATGTCTTCCTTGAATTCTGTTAGTAGAATGGTGAATAAGGTCCTTATCTCCAGACTATATGTTCTGATGTCCTAGTAACAATCTTTCAGGAGGGAGATGATGCTGTTGGATATCTGACTTCTTCCACCATTAATAGGTGACGTGACAGCTCTTTTGCTCCCAACCCAGACAGTAGCTGCTGTTTTTCTTAAAGAAATGAAAAAACCTGTTACCAGTCACAAATGTCTGCCTGGAGCTTTCTCTAAAGACCAAACTCCACCTATGTCTTTGTTAAGCAGTATGTTAGAGCTGATCTCACGCCTGACGGAAGAGATGTTCAGTAATTGGTTTCTAATGAAGGACTGTGTGATCAACTACCACAAAGTTACGTAACCTGAGGACAGCTGCTGGGAGCCACGCACTCCATGACAGCCTGTGTGGATTAGCAAGCGGAGAGCAAGAGAGGTGTTACTTACCATCAGTGGGAGTTCTGAGATAGGTGAATCCGCAAGTACCTTTTCCCAGTATCCTAAACGTGAGAGCTGGTGGGAAATCAGCACATTCTGTATTAGATTGCTGAAAGAAAAGTGGTCTAACTTTGAAGTGAATGTACACGTGAACCCCAGGCAGCTACAGTTACTGACCAGCTGTAATCCTCATCTCACTATGTACTTTGTTTTGCTTTGCTTTCTTGGTTTTTCTTCCAAAAAATGTGAAATAAAAGTCAAAACCAGGAAACTGAACACTGAATTTAACAAATCAAGGATCCTCTTGAACACTGTTGCAAACAGTTTTAAGTACTGATAAAGCTTTAAAGAATTTTAACTCCTTCATGATTCTGGGAAGGAAACTGGATTGGTATGTACACTAAAGAAGCAAGTATGGACCAGATATGGGATAGAATAATGGAGAGAGAGGAAAAAATTCTGATAAAATAGAACAGCTACAAGTTTTTATTAAAAAATAAAGAAAGTAAAAAAGCACACGGCCTCAAGAGAAAGGTAACTGGCCTACTGATAAAGACTACCAAGGGATGGGAGTGGAACAATTAGCTCTGCTCAAGGATGAGACTGAAAGCAGATATGATAGGAAGGATCATGTTTAGTTTCAGCAGAGTATGTTATCAAATAACAAAGGTTTGTTTGAGGTTCTAATTATTTACTACACCTTGTCAGTTCCTCTTTGTAATCAGGGCTGTCTAAAGCATAAACAGTAATGTTTTGTTTTGTTTTTCCAGCATCCTTGAGTGTGGAAGTAAGTGTGTATGGCTTCATCCTCATCATAAAGAACTTGTACTATTTGAGTGTCATTTTGCTTGACTCTAGCCAATCTGTGCAGCACTTCTCCATTTTGCGTCCAGCATTGCTTATTGGTAACTGGAGTCAGAAGTAAAAAATCTTGACTGATAAGCCTGGATATTATGAAGAACTGAGTTGTAGATGAAACCTGAACTGGGATCTATGAATGGTTTGTAATAAACCAAAGCAAGTCAGGAACTGCCTTCACCCCTAACAGCATAGCAATATAGATGTAAGTCAAAGGGCACTAGCAGCCTTGCTGTTTCTGATTTCAAGTTACTTTCATTCTTTTAATTTACTTGATCAGTACCATTCTGTGCTAAGGCAGAGTGGTTTACTGAGATGGAATTTATATATACTTTCTAAATTCTTTTTCAGAAGCTTTTTTAGGAAGGTGATCCTGTAGTGTATTATCCTGCCATAAAGGGATTGCCAAAAAAAGCTTCATTCTTTGTAGTGTCAGAGAAAATGGAAGCAAGTATTTTAGTAGCAATAGTTGTAATCAGGGAAAGGAGAAGTGAAGAAAGTCATTGTAGGAATCTGCTTCCTGATGAAGCCTTCCTTTTGTCCAATGTAATAGGTCTGGAGAAAAAAAAAGTAAAATGTACGTTGTAGGAGTATTAAGTGTAGAAAAGTGTTTTTTTTTTAAAAAAGCTGAAATACTCAAATGAATATAAACACACCTGCTAATCACATGAGTGACAACAGGGACTAGGTGCAAACCTGGATTGAAAAAGGACCCAATTTCCCTTTCTCCATCTCTATATACATGTAGTTAATTAGTCCAACAATAGCACTTTTGAGCTCGAGAGTTTTGCTAAGAAACTGCAGGCGCTGGCTCTGGAAGGGGTAGTTGAGTTCAGGCACCATGATGGTGAGTGGCCTGGGAAGGGCAGAGGAGCCAGAAGCCAAGGGCACAGAATCACAGAATATCAGGGATTGGAAGGGACCTTAAAGATCACCTGGTCAAGTCCCCCTGCTGGAGCAGGAACACCTAGATCAAGTCACACGGGAACATGTTCAGACAGGTTTAGAATATCTCAAGAGAAGGAGACTCCACAACCTACCTGGGCAGCCCCTTCCAGTGTTCTGCCACTGTCACCATAAAGAAGTTTTTCTCATATTTAAGTGGAACCTCCTATGTTCCAGCTTGCACCCATTGCCCCTTGTCCTATTATTGGACATCACTGAGAAGAGCCTTGCTCTGTCCTCCTGACACTCACCCTTTACATATTTATAAATGTTAATAAGGTCACCCCTCAGTCTCCTCTTCTCCAAGCTAAAGAGACCGATCTCCCTCAGTCTTTCCTCATATGGGAGATGCTCCACTCCCTTAATCATCTGTGCAGCCCTGCCCTGGACTCTCTCCAGCAGTTCCCTGTCCTTCTTGAACTGAGGGGTCCAGAACTGGACACAATATTCCAGATGCTGTCTCACCAGGGCAGAGTAGAGGGGGAGGAGAACCTCTCTTGACCTACTAATCACACCCCTTCTAATACACTCCAGGATGCCATTGGCCTTATGGGCCATGAGGGCACAGTGCTGGCTCATGGGCATCCTGCTGTCCACCAGGATCCCCAGGTCCCTTTCCCCTATGCTGCTCTCCAACAGGTCGTTTCCCAACATATAGTGGTACCTGGAGTTGTTCTTGCCCAGATGCAAGACTCTGCACTTGCCCTTGTTATATTTCATTAAATTTCTCCTCGCCCAACTCTCCAGCCTGTCCAGGTCTCACTGGATGGCAGCATGGCCTTCTGGCGTGTCAGCCACTCCTCCCAGTTTTGTGTCATCAGCAAACTTGCTGATAGTACACTCTACTCCCTCATCCAAGTTGTTGATGAATATATTGAATAGTACTGGTCCCAGTACTGATCCCTGAGTGACTCCACTACATACAGGCCTCCAAGTAGACTCCGTCCCACTGACTACAACTCTCTGGCTTCTATCCTTCAGCCAGTTCACAATCCACCTTGCTACCCTATCGTCCAGGCCACACTTCCTCAGTTTAGCTGCAAGGATGGTGTGGGAGACAGTGTTGAATGCTTTACTGAAGTCAAGATAGACCATATCCACTGCTTTACCATCATCTATCCAATTGGTTACGTCTTCATTAAAGGCTATTAGGTTGGTTAAGCATGACTTCCCCTTGGTGAAGCCATGTTGACTGCCTCTTTTGACCTTCTTATCTTTGATATGCCTAGAGCCAGTGCCAGCAGCCCAACAGTATTGAGTGGGCCAGGGCTGTGGATGGCTACCAGGCTGAGTCAGGGGCCTAGTGGTCGGTCTGTAGTGGAGAGGCAGGCCTGTGGCCCCTCTGGGTGAAGGTCCAGGAGTGGCTGCAGCAGGGTGGTAGTGTAACGGCAATGGGCCATGGGCAAGAGGCTGAATTTAAAAGCAGCATTCTGACAAAGAATGGGCAGGTCCACAGCAGGGCTGCTGTTCCCATACCCCTTGGTGGCCACCAGCTGCTCTGCCTGGAAGCTGGCCTTGAGTAGCCAATTCTCCCACCACCAAGGGTGTAGCATAGAGGATATTTGGCTATCTGGACACAAGGCCAGCTTCCAGCACCGTGATATACTAGCAGAAGTGAATTTCACGTATTTAAAATGCATTTATCTAGTCAGTGACTTAATTTTTGATGTGCAAAGTGGGGCAAATTTCACAAGGGCTGTCTGAATGTTGTGTGGAATTATGGGGAAATGGGCAAGCGTGGGTGACAGACATGGCACAGATGCCACTCTGCTGGGGAGGTTTATGTGTGCAGCGCCTGAAACATCAGCCTACTTAGTAATTTTTTGTAGCAAGGATATTGGTGTTTTATTTTAGAAACACTGACTGTATTAGAGTTGCTTCATTCTGGGACTGTTTTAGGTGTTGGGTTTTTTGTTGTTAATAACGTCCTTTTTTCATAGCAGATTTTGCAAGTATTTGGATATACTTGTTTGTACTGCTCAGTTCTCTGTGATTAGTTCTGCTAATGGTGCTTCATGGCTGAAACAGTGTTGTAGCTTGGATCTGTATTGAAAAGATTATTATTAGATCCAGTTATGAGACTACAACTCTGGATTGTCCGTGTGTCTCCAACAGCAGTTAGGCTGGTGGAGAGATGAGGCCTTGGTGCTCGATCGCAAATTTCTTTCTGCAGATGGAAGAAAATAGAGCTGAAGATGTCTTCCAGCCAGTTGCTTACAAGGGCAAAATGACTGTTTAGATTTTCCTCAGCGTCCCCCAGAGTTTTTTCCTACTAAAGAAAACTATATTGATTGTCTGGATTTGAAACCTAACAGTTATTTTAGTTCTTTTAATGCTTGCAGGAATGGGTTTCTATTTTTTTAGGCATTTATGAAGAAGTTTTGTGTTAAACTGAGTAATTTGGTTAAAGAGACACCTACTTCACTTGTTAAGACAGAAACTGAATGTTATGCTTAGGATCCACTGGTAGTTTGTTATGGTAAGACTGAGGGCTAATTTTATCAGAAACTAAAACAGCTGTTACTTTATAGTGAAAATATGCTAATTGCTATAGTCTTGCTGTGCTTAAAAGATCAATAATTCAGTGAAGAGGATAGATGCTCTTATTTAGAGGAATTCACAGTTAATTTTATTGGAAAGCCATAGCTGAAGATTGAAATCTGTAAACACAAAGGTACTGCTGGCTTCTGCTGCGTAACGTTTTTCTTTCAAGGGGAAATCCTGGAGTACAAATGCTTTGATGTGGCAGTAAACATTACCTTACCTAAAACTAAAGACTCGTTCTTGATTTTGATTTTAATTTTAATAAAACAAATCTTTAGCTAAGCTAGTACTGGATTTGTATGGATAAATAGAAAATAAAAATTCCCTGATCTCGGAAAACATATTTTCAACTGTATTTAAGAGGCTACAAGTAGACTTAATAGTATATTTGAGGCGCATGAATAAACATCTTTTTACTCAGTAGTTTTTTGCATTTGAATTCTTACTGATGTAGAAGGTTTTGTGTGGACGAAATTCACACAGCGCCTTGGATTTTGGCTGCTGTATTACAAACAGTAAAATGAATGCACAGTCACCGATAATACAGGTGGAGCTTTATATAGCCCAAACTTCAAGACAAAATATCTAGGAATTATTCTCTTTGAGGTATTTTATAAATACTGCCTCAAACAGAAAGAAAATGTGGTAGGAAATGACTGGCATCCGTCTCTGAATTATTCTAATTTGCATTGGGATTTCAGATTCTTGCTATCTGCAAAAGCAGCACTACTATTTTGATAATCTCAAAAAGACAGCAGCACTCTTCCCTGCAGATCTGGATAGCAGAGTCAGTCTCAAAGAATGCGTACAGGCAGTAACTAGGTTCCTACAGCTGTTTGCTTCTTTTTTTTTCTTGCAAAAATGAGCTGAAAGGGAGAATTACTATTCACTAGTGAAGCTGAAGGTTATTAATAGAGACTTATTTTTTCTCTTGTCTTTAAATTTTGTTATTACCTTCCAGTACAGAGCATCCTCACTGATTACTAAGTAGCTCATTAAAGCTGGTTTTTAGATGTGCTGTTTTGTTTTGTTTTGTTTTGGCTGTTTTCTCATTTTGCTAGCATGCAGATGGGGGTGGGGAGTGGGAAATAAGGGAGAGAGCATGTTCCAGAGGATGCCAGAATGACTTCAGTTATTGGATGACTGCTGTCTGATGGATGGAAAAAGGAGGAGTAAACCTTTCAGTCTGCACTAACGGAAGCTGGAACACAGAAACCCGGTTTACAGGTAAGGGAGAAAAATAAAATATTGTTCTGAATAGCTATTTTTGATCCTTGCCACAACATTTCTTGGGTGCAAAAAATGCATGTGCAAGCATCCTATTGTTTGTTCCTCGTTAATGACTTTGAAGCAGCTTTCCAGGTTATTGTTTCTCCTGCCTAGCAGGTTTGAACTGATGTGAGATCCATAGACAGTGAAGTCATAGGCATGCCTGATGCTATCTGACAATTTCCTCATGACAGTATAGGCATTGCGTCTCATTGATGCTGAAGTTCAGTGAGCTGTAGGAAAAGAGGTTTGTTGTGTGATGGAAATACTCCCTGTTGAAAATACAGTGTGTGCTACCAGCAGGAAAATAGTGCTGGATCTAAAAATGTTTTCTTTGAGTTTGGATAGGAAAAGGCTTAAAATGAACTGCTTCTAAAACTGTATGCGTTTTATTTGGCATTGAACGTACAGAAGCATGGCTCCTCAGAACAACTCTTAGAGGGTGTTTGTGGATTTATGCGTTATTTGTAGGTTTGGAATGAATGTGGTTTGTAATTTAGTCATAAAATCATCTTTATCATAATGGAAAAGCATGATGCATATAATTAAATTATGTGTACAAGACAGATAAATCTTGTAGTACGTACAGCAGTTATGTGCCGGTCTTAATGAACTGTTGAAATAGGTTGTATGAAACCTGTTCCTCAGAGTTTACTTGTTATCAGCAGTTGGTAGTTCAGAGGCACTGGGGATGGCAAGTAGGAAATAACTTGCTTGGTACAGACAATATATTTGTGTATCAAGCTATATCACTTGTGTATATAAGACTACAGGCAGAAGTCCTGGCCCTACTGGAAGAGCAGAAGATTGTGATATTGGACAGGATTTCAATGTGTCATCTCTCTATTGATTTATTTCTATGTTTTACCTCCAGCAAATAGTTGTTATACTACAGGACCCCATTTTGCTGGGTTGAAGGAGAAATCATTGAAACAAATGAATTGCAGTTATAAATTGTTGCCAGGGTTGTTGGTGTGTGGTGGTTTGTTGTTTTTTTTTTTAAAAAGCAATCAGACATTTGCATTACTTCACACTAGTGATAGAAATAGCACTGTGGTGGGAAGTAATTTATTTTGGATAAGTATATATTTGATGTATTTAATCTCCTGAGTATCTGCAGTAGCTCCTTTAAGATAATTAAGTAACCACTATATATTTCTAATGTGACCTTTTTTCCTGGAATTTCTTGAAATTAATTATAATATATTATTAGGAAATATCTAAGCCATTATCGCTACATATGTTTTGTGGAAGAGGTTCCTTTTTAAAACAATATAAAGCAGTTGTTAATTCTTGTGAGACTTACCGTGTTTTTTGAATGCTGTATTCTAAATTAATCCATTGACAGAAAAACTGGGAATGTTACTTTGTGGACAAATAGATTTAATTAGTTATTTGTTCATCTTTATACTGCATTAAAAATATAGTAATGAGATTATTTAGTTGTCATGTCCATTTATATAGCACTGAAATAAAGGAAAAATTAGAAGCTATATGCTTGTTTTGAGAGTATATAATCATAAAATGTATTTATAAAGCTAAAATACTGGAATTTAGTTTAATTAAATTTCAGAGATTAAAATCAGCAAATGTGTGCATTGGTTTTTGTTGTATTCACTGAGAGTGAATGCCCATAGAGGAGTGGTGTTAGTAAAGAAAAACTGGACAAGGTCAGTAAAAATCTTACTGAGTATTAAAGAGGACTGGAAGAAGCTTTGTCCTCTGTCCACTTATTTATACCCTTACCAGCCTCAAACATCTGGAGCTGTGTCCTTATCTCCTAGCTGTTTCTTCAGAGAATGAGGCCTGATATGTTTGCTAAGCAAACAATCAATCAAAAAAAGTTAATACCTTACAGCNAACTGTTAAATTACAATCTCAAATCTATATATTCCAATCACTTTTCTTTTCCGCCTCAGATGAGAAATCTGACTCAAAGCAGCTCCAGTAACAGAGAGGAGTTGATGAAAACAGAGATCTGGTTCC
Source organism: Jacana jacana (assembly GCA_013400555.1). Taxonomy (NCBI): domain Eukaryota; kingdom Metazoa; phylum Chordata; class Aves; order Charadriiformes; family Jacanidae; genus Jacana; species Jacana jacana. The sequence continues at coordinate 127,915 of VZTM01016036.1, read as the reverse complement.
ACATGTATTTAAATTATTCTGTCTCCTTGGAAACGCCACTGCTGCAGATGGATTTGGCTTTTGGTGGCTAAAAATATCTACTGCCTAATAATGACAGCATGAAAGATAGTGAATAAAACTACTGTGTTGTCACTAGTTTTAAAGTTCCCTAATGATTCAGATATCCTACAGGAACTACAGATTTGCGTTTTCTGTCCAGTATTCCCTATCATCTGCTGACAGCACTCACCAGGTTGGTAGAAATGAGATAAGCTCAGTATCCTTGGTTGCAAACCCTACTGAGAAGGGAGTGTTTAAGTGGGAGGTAGGATAGCCAAAGAGTCTGAAAGCTGGTAGAAAGTCAGAAAAAAAGTTCATGGTGGCGGTGTGGTGATGTGTTGTGTAAGATTTCGGGATATGGACTTATTTCCAGTGAAATCAATGGTAGGAAGAGTATGCTTAAACCCTGCCTTTCTAAGTTAACAATTTGTAAATAAAAGAATGCATTTTTCTTTTATTTATTGTAGGCTCTTCAGTAAACGTTTTCTTATCCATTGTATGTGTGGGTGATTATCACACAAAGCATTTTAAGACAAATATTAAATTACCTTAAACAAACACAAGCCAAGCCCTATATTACTAAAGAACTTATTTTAAGCAAGAAATAGCATTACACTACTTAGCATTACTAAGAAATGTCATACTTTAAAGAGTAAATTCTTTTCAAATAAGAAAGCATAGCCACTACTTTTGTTTTTTAAATCCAGTTCTTCTTTATTTATTCCCTTCACGTCACAGCTTCTTTTGTTGTTGGCTGGTATTTTGATCACCATTGCCATTGGGTGGCTGCACGCTTGTGCCCAGAAAACAGAACAACTGCCAGACATTTCCTCAGTGCTGCCTGGTGGGCTCAATATACCTTGTTTATTCTTTTATTTTGTTAGCATATATGTGATTTGTTGTAGCATAGATCAAAATTGCTGATTAATTTTCCATTATTGAATGAGGAATTTTTTCCTGTTCTGCAATGTTTCAAAACCAACGTTAAAATATTGCAAGGTATTGTTACACATATACATAATTAATCCTCTGCAAATTAATACTAAAATCCATTTTTAGCTGACAATACAAGTACCAAAGGTAATAAAAAGTAAAAGTTGAATACTTGGTTTTGATTAAAGGAAATGGGTAAGAGGAAAGTATCTGGTATCTTTCATCCTATAAGAGACTATTAACCTATGAATAAGGGAAAAAATTAAATGGATTATAGAAACTTTTCTGTGAGGAAAAATAAAATTTAATTGTAGCAGGCCTTTTTAGTGGAAATAATTTGTTTTGTATTAAGATGAACAAACACGGGTTGCTTTAATTTTAAAGCCCCTTTTCCTGTAGTATTTAATTTAAGATTCTGTGGAGAAAACGGGTAAATCTAAACATTATTTGATGAAGAAAAGGTGTGATAAGTTGCTGGAAGTAGCATCTGTGTGTTACAGCAGTAGTCAAGTTGTGCCAATTGGACATGGATCATTTGATTTCTGGATATAGAAGCAGAAGTTATCATCTGCTGAAAACAGTAATGAGAGGGTTTGTTGCACAGTGCCTGTCATTATGTCTAGGTTCTGGAAGATAGTGATGATAACACAGAGAAAGTACTGCTTTTTTGTTTTGTTTTGGTTTTTTTTTATACCAAGTTGCAAGCAGATGAGCTAAGGTTTCTCCAGGCTAGGTTTTTCCAGCAATTTTCAGCATTATTTGTTCATGCCTGAAGAGAGTTCTATGCCATACAGCTAATATCACATAGGTGAAGATGGACTATCTTACCACATTTGTCACTTTTAGAAAACTCACCCCAAGCTATCCAATTTTTTTTATTTCTAAAGCCTCGTCTCCTACAGTAAGATCCTTTTCATCTGGTCACATATAAGTAGTATCATTATTGTCAATAATTATGGCAAGAGCAAGGTATGAAGGATTTTGTCTTTTGTTATGTGTAATTTGCGTGTTTGAGTGTACTCTCCTACCCCCCTCAGACACGGGTACACCCTCCTCCATCCATAGACTTTTAAGCTTGAGGAGTTTGCTCCTCTCTTTTCAGATAAAAGAGGAAAACCTAGTTCAGAGTTATTTTTGTAAGTGTGTTTCATTATGTTTGTTGTGTCAGAAGTTCTTACTACACTTCTTTGAGTTCAGATATTCTGTTTTTGTGGGTGTTGGGATTTTTATTTTGTGTTTTGTTTTGGATTTTTTGGGGGGAGGGGGGGTGGGTGGAGAGAGGTGGGTGTTGAGAAACTCTTAAACTCCACAGTTTTCAGAGGTGGGAATGGCTGTTCCTGTGTCAAGATGCACAGATGATGGAGTGAAGGAGGAAGCTGTTGAATTCATGCTCTCTCTGCTGGCAACGGTGAATTAGCAGCCAGGCTGTGCGTTAAATAGTGGGCAACAGGGAGCTAAATGGCATGTATTGGGGCTGTAGGGCTGTGAAGGCCCCTTTGGGATATACCAGTCTTGACCGTGCTGTGCTTTGACCAGAACATTCTGAGATACACAAGATGCCCGGATGTGTTGTGGGATTCCTCTGTAGGCAGTGCATAAGATTGATGTTGGTGAAAGACCAGTGTGGAAGATCAGTACTGCAATAGTATGAAGGCAAGTTGCAGTATGCCAGTTAATCTAGGCAAAATTTTTGTTAAAGACCACTTATTTCTAGCTCTGTAAGTTGATGGCATTTCTAATCTTCCACAGAGATTTTGGGTGAAGAGATTTAAATTGGTGAAATTTCATCATCAGAGTTTAAATCCTGGAAGACAATACCAAGGTCTTCAGCAGTGTTAATTGAAGATTCTGAAGAGGACTTCTTGAGAGGCCCAGCTAAAGCTCTGCTAGATAGTTAGATGGAGGGTAGGCACTATGAACCTGAGTTTGTGGCCCAGCTGCATCATGACTTTCTCATGAATCTCCTGTATCCCTCAGGACTCAGTGTCATTTATGTATCTTTCAGTTTTGTAGGAACAGTTCTGGCTGCAGCAATATAAGAAAATGGATATAAATGAAGCACAAACTCAAGCTAACAACTTGTGTGGGGAAATCCTGTCTTGAAAGGAAAGCCCTCTTGCTAAATTCCACTCTACCAGGAGCTCCTGGATAATTCAGAAATCCTGAATTACAACTGCCTCTTACTGATCTCATTTTGCTCTCTGGGGAGCACGGCAAGAGAAGACTTAGGAGAACTAGCCTAGAATTTTCTTCTGTTGGCTGAATTATATGAGCTTTTTGTTTAACTGTTGACATTAGTTGATATAACTAGGAATTGAACTCGGGCATCAGGAGGCTGTTTCTTCACTGCTGTTGTATGCAGTTTTATATTTGGATGATGGAGAGAGGAGTATTGACATGTTTGGTGAACGTAGGACCTTGGGAGATGCTTCTGGAGGACTGAGCCAGATCCAGATCTACCCTCACTGCATCTCTGCTGCGTGTAGAGACAGGAGATGAGCATATGCCAACATCCTTTCTGCATTCTAGATTCACTGCCAATGGAGCTAGTTGGCATGTAAAACACTGTGTAGGCAGTCTAGAAGTGAATTAGTACTCAAGTGTGAAATCAGGAGTGCTGTAAAGTAATGGTATAGAAACCCTGCAAAGAGCAGACTTGGCAGGATTTGGCTTGCAGTACCAGAACAGATTCCCCAGGTTGAATCCTGCAGCCTTATCCTGCAGGATTTAAGTAATGCTATGGGTTTAGCTAGACTGAGGCAACATGCAGGGAAAGACTTTTCCTTGTTTGTGTCTGTGTAACTTGACCACTGCTGTAAGCACAAACTTACAAGTAAGATTATACTAATGGTATATATGTGCCTATACAGAGCAGTCTCTTAAGTGGAATTATCTTGCTATGTGTTTTCAATTCTTACAGATTGTAGTAGTGAAACTATCAGAGCCTACCTCTGGCAACTGGTATTTGTGATTAGAGCTGCCAAATACAGCAAAACATGTATTGCAAACATTAATTTGAATTCTGAACAGCTGTTTGATTCATGTTCATGTACCTCTGTTGTTCACTGTTTGCAAGCATTCATGCAAATGGATTTTTGTCTGCATTAATGCAGTCCTTTACATGAATAGTCATTTTCACAAGTAAATGATATTCTTTGTGAGTGATGTTGTCACTGTAGATGCCTTTCGTTTTGACTATTCCCACCCCTCCCCCCCATTTCAAACTGTCAGTTACACAAAGAGCAAAATAATTAAGTGCAATATGTGGAACCAAGCAAACACCTTGATTAGTTCATGACCATCTCTGCTGCTGACATTTATTCAGCAGGTAAGAAAAATGTCTTTAAAAAAATCAAGCTTTGTTTGCAAGCTAAGAATAAGACCCAATTTCAAAAAGAATATTAATCACAACAAATAATCCAAACATCTCTGCTTGTGAGCATCAATATTCATGATTTAACGGTGAAATTATTTGCCAAGTCTCCCTAGCATGTTATAATACATGCTGACTGGCCAGTAGGTGGGAGTTGTTTGTGATGAGTACTTTGTAGTAATGTTTTATGTGTAACATCTGTTTTCTGCATCCTCCTGTTCAGTTTGTGGTCATTTGCATAGAAGTGGGTTTTTGTGCGGAAGCAACAGAGATTTGCTACAGACTTTGTCTAAATTTTCCATACTTTCAGCTGATAATGTTTGAGACAAGACAAAATGCAGTGTGACTCATAGGTCAGGCCTCTGTTTGATGCCTGCCCTTTTAGTGTTGTTTTGTATTTTCAGATAAGAATTTTTATCCAGGTAGATTTTATCATGATACATGACCAGCTCTCAAGGAGGAGTTAGTACAAAATAAGGTTTCATAAATGACTGAAAGACGTGATTACTGGGATTTACACAACACACCTACAACTCCCCCCCCCATGTCCTCCCAATGCCAGTGTGTTCTTGGACTTTTTCCATTGTTTCTCCTGAGCTTTAGTCAATAACTCATTCCTGTTTTTTGCCGTAAATCATGAGGACATATAATCTGAGGCAGGGTCCTGTTTTATTATTTCATATCTGTTATGTTTACTGCATATGGTACATACTTGATGTTTATGTCTTCACAGGTATCTTCCATACCTGTTCAATTTCCTGTGTATCAGCTATATACTGTAATGCTTAATTTTGCAAAACAGTTGTCTATTTGAAGATTTTGATGAGGATGAAAATGTTTTTGCATATTTGTCCACTTTTTGTGGACTGCACAAAGACCCTACCGATGCCCCATTTCCATATTGCAGCTCGGTGTCTGTTTTATTGATGTCTTTTAGCACACTTCAAAGCAATAGCTGAGGGGCTTTTTACCCCTCCTTGTAGTGCCTAACCACTGGGGTCCTGGTGCTTTTCTTTTGTGGATTATTTTTTTGGTTTTACTTTTTTTCTGTCCATGGGTGTCAGTGAAATGCTGAGGAAAGGCTGAGGGAGTTGGGTCTCTTGAGCTTGGAGAAGAGGAGGCTGAGGGGTGACCTTATTAACGTTTATAAATATGTAGAGGNAACTTAAGTTTTGTAGAGGAATTCTGGCAGTGTATGTTATGGAAAAGAAGCTTCTCCTGGGAGCACAGGTGGTGGTGCACTGTCACCCCACCTCTTCACTCAGTAATTCTAACACTGCTCTTTTGGGGCTTTTTACTGGGACTTGGAGATACCTGCTTTCCAAAGGACTGCTGCCATGAGATTGTTACCATGGTTTTCTAAAATTTCCAGCCTTTTCAAGTACAAGAAAAAAATCAATACAGCCAGCTTTTAACATTGTTTTACTTTGTGGATTCCAGGTAGTATTGTAACTGGTATAAATATATTCCTCACATTTACATAGGATTTTTGTCTTCCAGTAATAACATGTTGCCTCTGAACTTTTAAAATGTGTGGTGCCTGCCAATTATCTGGCATCTTAGCAAGGCAAAGCCTGTTGCCATGGAGCTTTGAGGAGGACTTGTTTCACCAGTCAGCAAACCTGCAGCCCTGCAGCTCGAGAACTGGTTAAATGATCTCTTTGTGGGAGGAGTTTCTTCAGGGTGGAGGAAAACCAGGAAAGAAAGGAGGAAAAAC
>VZTM01016036.1:0-96041 GCA_013400555.1 Jacana jacana | reverse complement strand
AACTTGTAGAGTAGGGCTGACGGTTGGACTTGATGATCCCAAGGGTCTCTTCCAACCTAAATGATTCTATGATTCTATGATTCTAATATATCTTCCTATGTGAAAGAGATGGCAGCATAGACAGCATATTTCTGAATTGGAGGGGCTTACTTTCTGAAGCTTTAGAATGTTAGAATGACATAGTAAATAGTTTTCTGTAAGAATATAGTGGTTCATGTTTTACTTTGATGAAAATCTCATATATATGCTAAGGAATTTATTTTGGATGGCAGAACATGTGATAGGAATTTTCATTTCTTTAATGCTGATTGCAGGGGAAGTGAAATCATTACCATTTTTTTAGGGTATGAGGAGCAGGGTCTCCTTCAAAATACTTTTACTTTCTTAATGTAGTCTGTTGTCGTGCAACATATGGGGGAAAAATATGTTGTGCTTTGCTGGCAGAGAAGACTCAACATAAGCAGCAGAATTCCCCTGCTGTGCTGACGTTATCAGTGATGTTGGTATACAAAGAAAGAAGTAAATAAAAATTATTTTCAAGCTCTGCTGAATACACGTAAGGGAAAGAAATCGATGCTGGCCAAATGGAAATGGACAGAATTATTAAAGGAGAATGAGTTTCTAAGCTTTAGAAGGTATTTGAAACAGTGAAAAGTTACTATACAACCTAAAATTCAGTGTCCTTTCAAGCTTCAAATGACATACCTAAGGTGGTATGTGGCATGTATGAAGGTGGGAAGAAGTGTTGCAGCAGATTCACTTCCTGTGGAATGAGGTCCTAAACTGATGTTTAGTAATGCAAGGCAGCCACCTTATTTTAGAATTTAGATGTCTTCTGGTCTGTAAGTTTAAATGTCTGCTATATATTTTATTCTAAGTAGGGCCTTGAATATGTCTTGTGTTGTAAGTTGGGATGCTTCATAAACTGCAAACTGCTATAAGATGTAAAATATTGTTTGCATTGCTGCTTACACCTGTCTGTGTGTCTCTTATTTTTTTTTCCCTGTCTCTGCTTGAATTAAAATACTTGTGTTTATGGTAGACAGGAAGAAATTCAAAGATTGTAACAATGAAAGATTCATCTTCTAGTTGAAGATAAGAGCTAAAGAGCTTGTCTGCTCCGCTATGGAAGTTGTGCAAGGAAGGAACGAGGCAATGTTGCTGGTTTAGCAGCAGCGGTGCTTTGGAAAGTTCTGCTGATGACGAATCCAGTGAGGAAAGGTGGTCTGCTTCCTTCTGATAGGATTTTACTCCTGTTTCAACTCTGCTGACTCAGGAAACTTATTTTTGGTTTACTGTGGTATAAGGGTGGCTAGAAGAACCAAATAATTGGAGAAAGAGGGAAAATACTAGCTATAACATTTGCTTCAACTATCCCTTAATTTTATTTACTTTTAAACATTTTTCTGGTCAACAGCTAAGTGAAATTTGGAAGTTGGAAAATGATTCTATGAGAAAAGGTGTGCTTAGTAACCAAGCGAGAGAAAAGGGATAGAGTAGGGAGTGCGGCAGGTAATTAAAAACCAAAAAGTGTCTTTGTTTCTTCCGATTATGTCTTGCAATTTCTAAGAGCACCAAGCATAGCTCTGTGTAGTTCCGAGCTACTCCCCGTTATGGATCATGTTTCTATGTCTGAGCTGTCATGGAAACTGGCTGAAGCAAAGCTGGTTTATGAAGCATGTGCAATACAGCACAGGCAATCTCTCTTCTTAAAGTATCTGCCACCTTCTAAGCCTTTTTTTTTCTTTTCTTTTTTTAGCAAGATAGCAAGCAGTTTGCTCTGTAAAATAGAATTTTGTTTTATTTGGGAAACTCCATGCCCCGCTGGTGTTTTGGACGATGGCTGTATCAAGCATCCCAGCAGCACAAAATTAATTGCTTTGATTGTTCACATCATCTAATGCAACAGCAGTCAAGAGATGCTTTTTTGCTGCTTCGGTATCCACCTCTCAGTACATTGATTTGCTTGCCAAAGTTAATATGTCCTTTGATTGGTGGTTAACAGTGTTTGTGAAAGAAGACACAAACTCTGTATGTTTACTACAGAGGAGTATTTTTGTTTGTGTACAGCAGCTCTTCTCACTCATAGTACCATTGTCATGGTTTAACCCCAGCCAGCAACAAGGACCACGTAGCTGCTCACTCACTCCCCCCAGTGGGATGGGGGAAAGAATTGGAAAAGTAAAAGCCAGGGGAAGACTCATGGGTTGAGATAAAAGCTGTTTAATAGGTAAAGAAAAAGCTGCACACACAAGCAAAGCAAAACAAGGAATTAATTCACTGCTTCCCATGGGCAGGCAGTTGTTCAGCCATCTCCAGGAACACAGGGCTGCATCACACGTAACAGTTACTTGGGGTGACAAACGCCATCACTCTGAAGGTTCCCCCCCCACTTTCTTCTTTCCTCAGCTTTATATGCTAAGCGTGACATCACATGGCATGGAATATTCCTTTGGTCAGCTGGGGTCAGCTGTCTTGGCCGTGTCTCCTCCCAACCTTTTGTGTACCCTGAGCTTCTTGCTGGTGGTGTGAGGGGCAAAAAAGGTCTTGACTACTTAGAAACATAGCAACAACCACAATCATTAGTGAGCTGTCAACCATTTTTGTTTGATTTTTTAGTTTGTTGTTGTTGTTTCTTAAATTCTGTGCAAGATCTGTATTTCAGTACTGTGTAAAAGTACACAAGTTTAAGTGGGTATAGGGTAAAATAAACCATAATTATTCCTTACTAATGATGGAGATGATTCAGAGTCCGAATTTCCTTAGCAGTTCCCTTTTGCTGTAGCTTCTGTGGAATAGGAAAGCGTAAGAATGTTCCTGTGAATTGATTTTCCTGCAAAGCAGATGCGGGATCTGACAGTTTACCCTTATTTACAATTTCTTAGTGGGTGCTTGATTCTGTTTCCATTTGGATTCACAAGGAACCTTTTATTAGACAAGAGAGAGCCCTTGCATTTGCATATGATTCAAAGAGACGTGAATTTGGATTCTCCTGGAGGAGTCCTGTCTATTACAGAAAGGGTACCAGAAAGTATTGTCTCATTTGGAGCTCTTCCTACTATGGCGTGACTGGGGAGGTCTGGATTTGGGCTACTGTGAAACCCTCGGGTGATCTTTACCTCCTTTTATGGTGTCAAAAAGGCCGTTCCTCAATAGTATGTTTGGGCAGAAATTCAATAGCATGGCTCTCAAAAAGACTTCCTTCTATTTAATAAACCTGTAAAAGGAGAGTATGGGATAGACCATAACTTAGCTACCTAAAAATGTTAAATTAGATTAGGAAATCCCAAATTCCACTATGGTAGATTGAAGCCGCTCCCCCCCTCCCAGCGCAACCCTTCTTCCTGCCCTCCCCCACCCTCTCCCCCCAACCTTGAAGAACCGATTGACTGAGGCTCCCTTTGGTACAGCTCGATGCTTGCTGCTATTGTCTCCTGCAGAAACAGCACTTTCCTGCTAACTGGTTTAACTGTATCGTGTCCTTGAACATGTTTTCCTCTGATGTGCTTTCAGGATTTGAGAAGTGCTCCATAGTGTATATAATGGCACGCAGAAAAATGTGTCTACAGTACTCTTTTCCTGATCAGATTTTGTTCTTTCCATCTGTCAAACATTTGGTTTTTCTTTCCCCCCCTACTGCTACTGCAGCAAAACTGCCTGCCTTTTGTTTATGTCTTCCTACACTGGCATCGTGACATCATCAATGATATTGCCAGGGGAAAAAAAATATGCATAGCTGAAGCTAAACCAGCTGTTCGTTAGCAACCCATCTAGTCTGCTTTCATTGCTTCTCATTAATGTATATGTGGTGGTGTTTCCTGCTTAAGAGATGTAGAAGGTTCTCAGCCAGGAACCATCTGCTCGTTCCGTGCCTTTGAGTAGATAAAAATGGTGGCATTTTAAAATGTGCTTGTTCTTAATAACGGCATTTTTTATTAAACAAAATGAATGTGAGAGTCTAGAAGATACTCATCACTGGATTTAGTTGTGAGTGATTCTGAATTCTTTACTACACATCTTTTATAATTCAGTGTATCAACTGTTAGAAAACATTAATAATACACGATGAGCAAGATGCCGAGAACAATAAACAGGGAGTTTTGTCACTGATTTGCATGACGACACAGTGAAGCGGATGAATCTGTGTTCGTCATGCTTGTCCCTTTTTCCATGCAAATCAGTGGCAAAACTTCCACTGACTTTCACAGGACCAGAATAATGCCAGCAATGAGCAACAAGCTGTCATTTATTCTAACGAGGGAGATCTTAAACAGAATAAGTAGGTATTTCATCTGTGGAATATTAATGAGAAAACAGTTTCTTTTTGCCATTTTATATTTTCAAAATGCTATGAATTATTCCTCAGATAATTGACTGTTTCATAGAATAGCAGCATCTTTGCAATGTTAATATTATGGCTAATTACGTGCTCAGTACCAGTGTTCAGGGTGGAGATGTTCATTTATTATCACTAGCTGTATGTTAAGAGTTTTAAATTAGAATATTCTGGGAATTCACTCTGCAGAAGGAGTTGAGCTATTTCCAATGATTCCAAAATGGATCCCCAATACTGATAATTTATCAGTGAAAAAAACGTGAAATATTTATCTTACTGTGTAAGTGCTTTTGTAATTTTGAATGTAGATATTCACTTATTCCAGTATAAAATGCTTAGGTAAATAGTAAGTTTTTAACTAATATAAAAATGTTATTTCAATTTAGAATTTTGTGTTTAAAAAACCCAAGCAATAACCCCCAAAGCAAACACAATCTGCACCCTCCCAAAACCCCCTCACAACAACATCACACCCCAGTCATCACCAGCTGTTAGCAAGAAGAGATTGGACTTCATTTTACTATAGAATCTGTCATTTGGATTTGAGACTAATCCTTGCTCAAATGACCAATTGTTATTCACCTGAGTAGTCAGTCTCACTGAAACCAGCAAAACTAATTTTATGACCAAAGATTACAGGATAATGCCCTTGACTGATGACAGAAATTTAAATCAGGAGGCTGCTATTTAGGAACAATTTTTCATGCAGAAGCTTGTCCTCTATGTAAAGGATAAACACTGGCAGATTAAGTGTTGGCAAAATATTACCTCTTCAGAATATTAATTTCAGCATCTGTGGTGTGTCGAGCAGTGCAGACAATGCACACTTTTTGCCACTCCCTGCAAGAAAAAATTACTTTTAACAACTCTCTTGAATTTCTACATGAGCTCAGGCTACAACGGGAGTGATAATCATAACAACGGTAATTAAACATAAAAGAGAAAAGTTGAGGGCTTTTCCATAATGACCGCTGTCCTAATGAGGGAAAGAAGCTGTAGAATTTGTTCTTCCTTCCTCCTCATAGACCTCAGCTGATAAAAATATCCGTAGCCGGTGAAATCAGTGGCATGCCTGGCTTTCTCAGACAAAACTCCCATGTGATCAGAGAGGCAGGCTCAGTGAGCCTGAAGCTGCTCAGCAAGCAGGAGGTAATGAGTCTTTGTGCCGAGCAAAGCTCTTGTGGCTGAACAATAAAGCATATGGTACCAGCAATAAAACACAGTGCTGGGAAATTTAAGAAGATTCAACGGGAGCTAGGAAGACAGTGAATATGTCAAACGTTATAAAATGATGATCAATCTGGTTTGGTTCCTAATTAATAAAAACAGTGCATGGATTGGAAAAACAGCAGTTTGAACAGGTCAGTTGTTTTATAGATTCTTCACACACTTCAGTGTTTTAACTGTAAGCGGGGTTTTTGCTATTTCCTTATTACTAGTAAAGACAGGGGTGTTTTGCATTGTTGTGAGGTGGGATTGGAGGGATGAACATTGCTGTGGTACCAAGCTAAATAAATTGTGTAAGTTCTGCGATCAGATTCATTGTAAAAATATTTTTACTGTTATTCCTATGCAAATCAAACTTTGACTGTGCATGGCAAAACTGGATAGCAAATAAAATTAAATTTATGCTAGATGGATCACTTACCAGTATCATAAAATATTCAGTAGCACCAATCTATTATTCTGCTCTGTATTTGAGACGAATTCTTTCTCAGTAGGAAATGTGTAGTGTCTGTGTTTGGTTAAAAAGGGTATAACATTGGGGCAGATCTACCAGCAGGCTTACAGTTGTGGTTTGTTCCTCCACATTTTTCTTGGATAATTTCGAAAGTGGTGTTTTGTGTTATTTTCAATGCAATTGTATACCTACAGGAATGATAAGATCTAACCCTCTGCATTTATTTCACTCTGTTAATGCAAAATATGTGACTGCTTTTCAAACAAGTATTTCTTTCTCATAATAGTTCTTAGTTAACTATACATGAGACTTTTCTTTTTCGATAAATGCCCCCAAAGATTGTTAGGGCCCTGCGTTTGTGTTACAGAGGGGTTGAGAATGGATTTCTCCATCCTTTCACATCCCATAGAAATTAACCGGGTAAAAGTTTTAATCCATAAATCTCTTTATGAGTGGTGTTTTCCTTTCTTCTCCAGCACCCAGAGCTCGCCAACTAGGTCTGCTGCCCACCCCACAAAGAAGTAGAAGCTGTGTTGATGTTTGGAGAGCGTTTCGGCAGTAGGGAGCTTGACCCTTGGGAAGCGGTGGGGGACATAGAGAAACAAACCCTGTGGTTCTGGGGCGGACTTGTCGTGCAGTTGCGCAGCGGCCTTTGTAAGTGCCCCTTTGGCTGGTTTGAGAACGGCTATTTGGTTCCCGTGTACGAATGGGTGATAAATGTCCGCGCAGCCACCGGCGCAGAGCGTGTGTTGGGGCGAGTTGGCCGTGCGGGTGGCGAGTGCTGAGGAGCGGGCGCCGCACACCCGCCCCGGCCCCGGGCTCGCTGTCCTTCCGCTATTGTGTCTGTGCGTGATGCTAATTCCCGTGGGTGAGCGGGAACAAGCTGTGCATAAATTAGACCCATCGCTTCCCCCCGAACTCCCTGCCCTCTTTAAGTTAAAAAGAAAAAGGAGGGATGCAGAGCCGGGGGAGGGCTGTGGATCTCCTTGGAAACGGCCGCGGCGGGCTGGATCTCGCCCGTTGCGGGGCGGGGAGCGGCGGTACCAGCCGGCCACGGGTGGGGGCCCACGGCCTGGCTGTGCCCGGCATGCCCCGCGGNGTTTGGCGGGTCTTGAAGTCCAAAATTTTCCAGTTAACGCCTGTTACTTAGAAGCGAGTGAAGCTGCTTTGCCATCACTGGAATAAAACGTGTCATCTCCATTGAAAGGTGGTTCTCAGCCATAGGGTGCCATCTCTCCCAAACCAGGCTGGTTGGCGTCGTAGGCAGCAGCTTTGAGAAGGAGGCCTTGAAGGATTTTGTTTCATCGTACTTCTCGTACTCAGCTCGTAGTTTGTTTAACAGAGATCACTGGTAAAATTGTAGTGACACCTGCGGTATTTGTCAGCAGATCGGGTGGAATACACCAAACTTGCCACTTGGTGTTAATTTAAACAGAGAAAATAAAGGCACATAATACAGCCATGCAATTATCATATAATTACCATGCTCGTCTAAAACAAGTACAGTGGATTTTAAGTTTAGATTTATGAGGCAGTTAGGTACTTAAGAGTAAGTACGTACATAGATAAAATTAACTGTGCATTAAAATAACAATAGGAACATCCCTCTGGAAGTGTATTCCCACTGTTTTAATGGAATCACGACTTAGAACTACACCTGCCTTTTCCATATATGCATGCGAGACACAGAAATTCAAATGTTCTTCCTGTGGATCAGGCGCCTCATGTTCTAAAATATTCCCCATATTAAGTTATTTAAAGAACTTTAAAGAAAAAAATCCAAAGAATTCCCGAAGCAAAGAGGTGTTTGGTGTTGCTGTCAAGTTCTGGTAATTATGAAATACCCTTTTTCCCTCATCTAAACTCTGCTAGAAACTATGGCTTATATAAACACTTGGTGCTGCAGTTTGAATGCTGGGTGTTGAGCTTATTTGAGCGTGGTAAATTGAACCACGTCGTTCTGCATGCGTCAGACATCTTGGAGACAGATGATTCTGATCGCCTGTATTACTGAAGTTCCGTGTTAATTCTACTAGTCTTAATTTACTTCTAGATCTGAGAGGCCTGAGGCTGACCTCATCAAACCAAATGTTATGGTTTGAGTGTACACAATGGTTACTGTGTATCTTAGGTTTTTGGTCTCATTTGTTTATTGGAAAGAATACTTTGCTTTTGTGGAAAAACATGTTGGTTTTGACAGATGTATTAGGTGAATGATAAAATTTAGGTTTAATAATAATTGAAGACGTGTAGTCGTGGTTTAGGGTGCATGATGGCAATTGCTTGGATTTTTTTTCCAGAGCTTAAGTATTTTCCCCTGAAATAGATGATTTTGCCATCTAAAACTCTTACTTGATCTTAAAAAGGGCTTCTAGTAACTGAATCTGAACCCCTGAACAAAGAGGTGGAAGGTCAGGCTGGAGCAAGGCAGGTATAATCTATTGCAAGATATGTAAAGCTGTCTGAAAGATAAATTTGCATGTAGTCTGTCAGTATCTTTGTCCTTGTTCTAAACCAGTTATGATACTAAGAAAAACTGGGTTGTAAACATGCCATTTGCTCAATAAAACGTCACCAACACCATCACATCTTTAAAGTGTTGATGCCATTTGAAGTGCTACAGGTGACTTTTGATCACTATTGCTTTATTGCTCTTTTGTAGGTTTTTTGACCCTGAAAAAGGGATTGAGTGTTGATAAAAGACAGATATGATTCATCTACAAACGCACACAAGCAGAAACTATTTACTAGGTTAAAACAGCTCTGGGATGAATAGCACAGCTTTAATTTCTCCACAAATACGGATACAGTGTTCTAATGAAATTTGTGATAAGTTGCAGTTTTGGATAATTGTTAACAAAAAAAAATAATCTGGAAAGTTGTGGGCTTTTTCCTCATTCAGATTTACGTATAATGCTCTCCAACAACTCCCCTTACTTCGAGTCTTATCTCCCACCCACCAAATAAGTTTGCATTTTTAGGATCTCTGTTTCAGTTCTCCATCACTTCATATTTTTTTTTTTCCACAATGAAAAAGGGAGAATGGGCAAAGGAACATAAATGAGCATTACCATAAAAATTGGAGGAAAATATGCTTGATATTTTCTATATCTAAACGTGAAATCACGTTTATATCTAAACGTGAAATTAGGGGTAAAAGGAAGAGGAGATGCTTGAGGTTTTCAGATGTCCAAATGCAAAAATGTAAGAAATGATACTTCTTATAACATAAAAGTGTATTGGACCACTTGGATTTAGGCTTTTTGTTGAAAAGATAGATGGCTTGTAGTTACTACTTCATAAATAATTTCATGAAATATTTAACTTCATGTCCTGATTCCATTTGGGGCTGGTTACTATTCTGCTCTTTCATAAGCAATAGGGATTTGCATATTTATTGTATTGTCTAGTGTGAAGTAGGAAATATGGGCTACATAGTATGGAGCCTGACCCTCATCAGTCTTTCTAAGGGATGTGGGCAAGAACTAGAACATCATTTACCAATTGTAGCTTCACCATCCTGTGCATAGTCCTTGGATTTTGATGAGGAAATGCAATCAAGTGATACTGTTATGTAGAGTAAATAAGCCTCCGTGGTAATTGTAGCTTTCATTAGCATGCTGCCCCTTCGAGGGTAGCGAGAGCAATTTGGGGTTGTGTTACATTTATTTATTTCATCCTGGTAAATAATTTTGGTGCATGCCTATAAATAAGCCATGTTTTTCATCCGTGCTGCAAATGAGGATGAATGGGTCTGTGCTGAGCTCTGTGCTACTGCAGTTGTTCTGGTGTCAGTACCTGGGCTAGCTGGTCCCAAGCTAGCCACGGGGCCATCTGTAGCCCCCTGCAATGAAAATGCTGTCTGCTGGAAGCAGCAGGAGCTGCTGTGGTGTTTCTGCAGCCACTGTTGCACGACCACTCGAGCTGGAGACGGACAGGCTGACAGACCAACACTGGGGCTTATGTCTCCGTGCTGAGGGTCACAGCTGGAGCAAGAGGGCAGCTCCTTCAAACCCATCTCCCTGGGCAGCCTCTGGTGCCCGTGGGCATCTCCCACTTAAGGAGCTGCAGGCTGGTCCTTCTGTGAGGGTAAAACAGTCTGGCATTGTGGTGGCTTCAGGAGGAGGTTGGGCTTTTTTGAGTAGGGATCTGAATTTGGTATCGAACTTCTCAGTGATTTTAAACCTGTTCTTTACTATAATTGAACAGTCTCCTTTTAATGTAGCATGAGTATGTTAAAAAAGTAAGCTGGATTGCAGATGTTTTCAATTGTACTTCAATCTCTAGTAAATGCCAGGTGAAAGCGTATCACAAAATGTATTTATTAATGGGCTTGAGCGTGGACAACCACTGGTAGGACTGCTTACGAACTGTGACAGCTGAACAGGCTGTTCTCAAGCAACGTTTTTTTTCTTTAAGTGCTTTAGTCCTGGGGGAGGGAAACCCCATGACCCTGGGGGGGCCTGGGGTGCTTGTAGAGCTGCCATTGTTTTGCCCTCTTGTAGTGCCAGGGACTTTATTGAACCGTTCACTTTCAGGAGTAGCTCAAGGTTTAACTTCGTAGCTTTCAATTAAGTGGCTCAGTTGTTTACCATTATGCCCTCCTCACCCACTTTTATTTTTGAGCAAACATCATTTAGCAATAAATGCAAAAGTGAGAATTGCAGGGTACTAACCTTCTCGTCTCAGCTCCCTTGGAAAAGACAGAATAACCGGAGTTCTGATAAAGCAAAATATCATAAAATATATAAAATACACAAAAAGATCACCTCAGCTTGAAAGCGTAAGCCACACACCTTCACAGCAGTGGGTTTTAGGAGAGTGTAGGGCAGATAATTAATTTTGTCCCAGCAGAGTCCTTTGGCTGAGTTGTCACTGAATGGTCATAAGGTGCTTACAAGTCAAGCAATGCTATGGGAATGGGCTGGCTGCTTAGTTTCTATTCATCACTGCCTCGGTGACAAGAGTGCCTTGGGAATTGGATGGGTACATACTTGTTATTAGACCTGCAGCTCTTCTGTCAGCCTTCTGGAACAGTTTTCAGCTTTGAATTATAAAGTGAACTGAAAGGCATTTTTCAACATGTTTATTATGATGCCGAGGCACTACACCCATAAACTCTAGATTTTCTATAGTATTACAAAAAAGAGAAGAGAAACAGCATTCAATTTTAACACAATTGGGATCTAATTTTAGGTCGTAGAATGATAGAATAGTCAGGCTTATTGTGGTCTGTAACTTTACACGGTCATGATGTGATAACAGCATATACTTTTCCTTCGTGTGCCTTTGTGTCGAGTATATAAAGGTACTCATACACAGGGGGGTAAGGACCTATGTGTAATTTTTGCTGGCCAAAAGTATGAAGTTGTATTGAAAAGATTGGCAGTAACTGAATATGCACTTCAAAAATCCTACCTTTTTGAGAATGTTAGGTATTGAAATTACTGATACAACTACTAGCTTACAGAGAAGTGTTTTAGGATGCATGTTTTGTCGCCCTTCATGAAAATCGTCCATCTCATTCTGTGATGCTGTGGTCACTAAATTTAGGAATTTGAAATCTTACTATAGTTGATCTTTTGGGTTGATTTTTTTAAGGAAATAAGGCTTATGCAGTTATGCTTTCCCTGTGCCTATCGTATTGTCCGATATGCCTGTCATATTTTCCTTCTTAGTTTTTTTTAACTTGTTACCTCATTTCAGCTGGGCTGGAAAGAGCAGTAGTAGGTCTTCAAGAACTGTGCAAATAGGGGGTGAGATGGAAAAGAGAGTGACTGTTAGTTCACAGCAGTAAAAAATTGCACAGTGACTAAATCCCTGATTATCAAAGTAACCACATAGAGGAATGTATTAAACACCACGACCCTGGGGAAGATCATCAGTGAACCAGACCCCCTACTGTGCCTCAGGTTATCCCATCCAGAAGATGCAAATCTATAATGGATCAATTTCCATTTGGTTTTGTAAACTTGAAATTAAATTCTACTTGTATTTTCTAGCTGATAACCGAGTAGCTTGTTTTTCCCTTGTGTAATTCTTGGAAGACAAGGTGAACTATCAACACTCTACGTATGTGTCAGTGGCAGGAGAAATTTTATCAGTTGTTGTATTGTATAAATTCACGATTTCCTACATTCAATAATTTGTTGTGCATATTGAGGATGGCTTTTTTGGTGAATTTCCTCCATCAGTGTTTATTGTTGAAATAATGTTGTTGCTAAAAGTCTATAGGGCTTTTTAAATAAACATATGGATTTTCCTGGTTGAATAGGTGCACCATGTATGGTGAAAACTCAAAAAGCAAATAATAGGAGCAAATATTAATTTTATGTCTTTTTATTTTTAAGTGTAATTTTTTATGAGCCTGAATGCCTACTTAAGACTGTCTTGGGTCTGCATTAAACCTGCAGATTATAACATTTTATGATGGTTGGGCATTGTCCTTGATTTAGAAAGCTTGAGTTATTATTGCCATAAAGCTATTTTTGAAGATAGTAGTTTCAGAACATCGCAGCTTTCCAGTAGATATTAATAATTTATATATACCAGTACGAATAGTTTTATTGACTCTATTCTCCAGGGAGAAAGATGCACTTAAACATTTTTTTACTAATTTTGGCTTCATTTCAGGCCAAGCCTGGAATGAAGTCATGATTTTACTCTTATGCCATGGAGCTATCTTCATTTCATTGGTGGCAAATGAATGTTGGCTCCTGCTGACCAAAATTGGTTTTGCTTATAGGCACCTGTTTCATACACTGTACCTCAGATGCTAAAGAAAATAATAGCTTTTCTGATATTTTTGAGTTGCTGTTTAGTTTCTGCTATTGTAGTTAAGCTGCCCAGTAGAAAAAAAGTCACAGATTAACCTTTTCAAGTGTTTGGAGCTACCAGACATGCCAGTGTTACCACCAAGTTACTATTAGTAGCTGTGCCAAATATTTATTTGGTGTCTTAAAAATGTACTCAGCCCTGTGAGGGTATTAGAGAACTGGGTTAGGGATGTATCAATTGTAATACTTATTACAAAGACAATAACAAGATATTCTGGGAGATTTTTGTGGGTTTGGTATTCAAAAAAGGAGAAAAGAAAACGGAAGAAATAAAAAGCCGATCAACTCCAAATCTTAAGTTGTGAGATGCAAAGAACCAAGCTCATACCATAAGTTTTAACGGGCTTGTTACTGAATTTGGAAGAACATGATCTGACCATTGTAGTATCAGTGGCTCTGCACATTTCCATGTTCTCCCTCACTGAGAACCTGGAGGCTCCTGGAGCTCGCAGATCTGTGTCAGTGCTTGCACAGGCATGGGAGAAGGTATTCCTGCAGCCGTGCCTTTTCTTGGGTGGATGTGATAAGACAGAGGCATTGGGTTGGACAAAATCATCCGCCAAGCTGGAATTTTGATACAGAATTAAGGGGAGGAAAGTTGAAGCAGTCTCCATTAGGGAAGGCGCTGAGCATGCCTATTGTATAACACTGCAGCGATGCTGGAACGCAAATGGCTGCTGGCTCTGCACAGACAGTTCTTTAATAACTCCCGGATTTGGTGCATAATCAGCTAAGACCATTTTTTCATGCTACCGATGTGATGAATTCTTATTAACAATATTTGTTAAGGCCTATTAAGCGTGTACACATAATTCAATATTACTAGTGTGTGACAAAAGAAAACACAGTTTTGTTAGCAGAGCAACAAAATAGCATAATTTTTGTAATTATATGCCCCTTTACTATGTGTTTATTTTGATATCCAAAACAATATGAGTTTACATTCAGGGATGGCTGTTGAAGCTACAAATACATGTCACAAGACTACTGCAAATGGTAACTGTATTAGAGCAGCATTCCGCTTCACAAACTAGTTCTCCCGAGAAGCTGGGTGTATTAGTACAACTGATCTGCTTCTGCTGGTTGTGCTGGCTTCCTCGGAGCTGTATGTTCAGATAGGTAGCACATTAAGACCTGCTGCATGATAACACTCGAGTTTGAGGACAACCATATCTTTTTTTATTTCTGCTTTGTTTACCTTTTCCTTTAAAACTGGCCTCTAGTGATCAGGAGAGTGTATGGCTTTGCTAGGTCATTTATATTTCTCATAAACAGTGAAGGAAACGTGAACGTTTTGGGTTGGAGTCCAACTTCTGTAGGAAATGAGGGTTTTTTACAACCTTTTACTTAACCCTTTGATCCCATCTCATTTTTTTTTTTCTCTCTCCAATTTTACCTCTTTCATTTTGCTGTTATTCAGTCCTTACTGTCATTCTCAAGAACTGACTAGTTTAGGCAAATTTTCATGTGTTCAGGCACATCTTTGACATTTGAGAGATGTCTCCACAAAATTGGCAAGTCTTTTCCTTCAAGTTCTTGGGTCTGAGAGTGCTTTTCAGCCACTGTAGTTGCAAGATTTCTTTTAATTATATTACTTTTAACACAGATCAAAGAGTTTGTCCCTTTTCACATTTTAAATATTTTTGGAAAGTTTAAACATACATGAAGGTATGTCTGAAACTTGCAAATGAGATGTGAGAAAATAGGCAAAAAGAGAGTAAGAGCAAGCTCTTCATGTTCTCCTTTCCAGAAGAACATATTTAGAGGTCAGAATACCCAGCATAATTGATTCCTGCCAGAGGCAGAATGAATTTATATCTTTACCCTTGACTTGACTTTTAGCCTATATTTATTTAGCCATTTAAATTGTTGTAGCCATCTCTTTTGACCATCCCCTTGGCAGTCTTATTGTTGACACTTACACTTCACTTCCTCTGTCTTTGAAGTCATAATGGCTGGAAATATTTGTGAAAGAAAGCGTTTAGGCTACAACTAAATACTGTGTCACTGTAATTCCAAGTGTTAATGCTTTCTCAGTTAAAGCAAGCAGTGTGTACTATAAGGTGCATTTCCTCATGGGGAAGTTATCTCTAAATATTTAAATTGTAATTTTGACATTATTTTAACTGTGCTATGCAAACATAATCTTTTAAAGATGTAATGAAGGGTGTTAACAGATTCAAGTTGTTTTTAAGGTGGCCAGAAGAAAAGTTAAAGGAATGCCACTGCCTTTTATTGAAGGGGAGAGGGATCAGTGTTCTGAAAAAGAGTTTTGAAAATGAACCGGCCAAGCTGTCATTCCCCCAGAAATGCTATTATTTAATACATCTGCTTTGTTTTTCAAACATTTCCTTTTAAAGTGTTTTAGAATTGATCAGAATCCCATTGTGTTTGAAGACAAGGCAGAATTACAGTGCCAGCAGCGCTCGTTCACTGATGCAGAGGTCCAGTAACATACTGTGGGGAGGAGCGTGTGTTCCCTGGCAGCATCGGGATGGCTGTAAAAGACCCTGTCCTTCCAACAGCTCCCTCTGAGCTGAACTACTTTTTTGTTGTGGTTTTTTTATCTGGTAAGGATAGGCTGTGGTTATTGAGGACTGCAGGTATTTTACCTCTGGGTAAGGTTTCTGGATTAATCCCGAAGTCATGTCCCCTTAATGAAATAACCAGCAAGGCAATTAGAGACTAGATACTTGAGAGTTAAATGTTTTATCCCCAGTGTCTGGTCCCTTCAGTGTGGAACCACAGCTCAGCAGTTTGCTGTCGAAGCTTCCTGTGCTCCACTGTCACAGCCCAGTGGCCTCTCCTGAAGGTAGGCAAATAAACTTTCCCTTTCAAGAACAGAGCATAGGTCACTCTTCATCTTAAAACATCTTTCTTGTAAAGATCTGCTGCTGAATGGGTTTTCTGTGATTTACACAGTACTTTTAACAGCTAAGGAACTCACCATGATGCTGGGGAGCTGAATCTGCTGCTCAGTAATTGCTGCCTCTTAAGCTATAGCTTAGCAGAGAGCACCCTAGTCCTCTGTTTAGGTGGAGACCATTTCACTGTATAGAAAATAATGCCTAGATTAATAGTCCAAAGAGAGACTTCACAGATAGTGTGCCACGTGCTGTACTGTATTTACCAGCCTTCGGGTGCATCATCACCCCTGGGTTTGGGCCTGGCCCAACCTTTCTGTCCCTTTTCCCTCATGCCCTGCACTCCGTTTTCCTTTTGTTCTTAGACACCTTCCTTGGAAGAACACCAAGTTTCAGGCTCCCAGGGAGACCTGGACCTTAAGTTATTCAGGCATCTCAAACCTTTGTAAATTCTGGGTATGTGCAGAAGCGGCCTTTATGCCTGGGGAACTTTAAAGTGAGAAAGTGAGACCCTTAAAAAGCTCACATGCCTCTGAAGAAGACAGTTTGGTGACAGATGGGCAGAGTCATCTAGGAAAAGGATTTTGATCTGAGGACCAGTCAAAGACAAGGTCATTGGAGTAATTTAAAAGTTACTGGTTTCTCAATTGAAAGCAGCTGTTCCTCACTCAACATGCCATAGTCAACCATTTGGATGCCCCTGGGCCCTTGTAGTGAATAGAGGGAGCAGGTCTAACTGTGGGTGGTGGTGGCCGTACTGTGTTGCATGGTGATGTGTACTGATGGAGATCGCACATCACCCCCCTGCTTTTGTTTTGTGGCCCTAGGGAATCTGGCACCAGTTCCCAGAGCAGGCTCAAGGTGACTGTATCAGGGACCAATGCTCCTGGTATGTTCCTGTCAAGAGTTGGATACCTTCTGATGGGAATCTGTGTCTTGTTTGGGGAATCGTTAACTCAGGATTGGGAAGAATCCATTTGAACAGTAACTGAGTGCACAAGTGTTTTCAGACCTGCACAGTTTTTTGCTCACTTTCTCTTCCTTGTTCTGTCAGATGGACACTTGAGTTCATAGAATCATAGAATTATAGAATCATTTTGGTTGGAAAAGACCCTTGGGATCATCGAGTCTGACCATCAGCCCTACTCTACCAAGTTTTCCCCTACACCATATCCCTCAACACCACATCCAATTTACTCTTAAACACAGTCAGGGATGGCGACTCCACCACCTCCCTGGGCAGCCCATTCCAGCAACTGTATTCTTTTCTTTTCTTCCCTTTCTGTGAAGAATATTTTTCCTAACGTCAAGTCTAAACCTACCCTGCTGCAGCTTGCACCCATTAAAAGTGGAGTAGTGTTAGCAAGAGGCTGTGCTGCTCTGGGAACTTCCCCAGAGGCAGCTGTTGAGGTTGCACAGCTGTGAGATGGAGAGCACAGGCAGTAACAGGCCGGGTGCTTTCCAGCAACTGCAGCAGTCAGCCAGGCTCTCCTCAGCTTTGGGAGGAGTAACTCGATGCTGCTGTTCCATTTGCGTCTCCTTCGCTATTCCCTCCTGCACTCCCTCTCAAGCACACAGGCATTTCCTAATTCCGTAGGGATCGGCAGATGCACTGCACCTGCCTTGTAATAGAATTGCTGTTGGGGATTGAAATGGAAATATCACTGTAAAACTGCAAGAAGACCTCAGTGACTTCTCGTCAGCTGTTTCCACATTGCAGGGAGTACCTGTATGTGGGGAGTTCCGCTCGAATACCGGATGCTACCTAGACACTGGCATGCTTCTGCTGCTGTTTACTGTCCAAAATATCATAAAAACTGAAACTGTTATGATTTTGAAGGGTCTATGGCTGTAGTTTTGAGAGTCGTGTTTCAGTGTGGGATTTCTTCCCCCAATAAACTAATATGAAACTTGTTGCCGCAGGAGAGCAAGTCAAACAAATTTATGGGAGGCTGTGCACTGCTGTACAGCAACATTTCAGCCTTATGCTTAGGGGAAATTGACTGCAAGGATGAGGAAACAGAGCCTTGGATCTGCAGTGGCCGTGGCTGGATTTCTCATCCCATTGCTTTCTGCTGAAGCATTAAATACTGACTGCTGCTGGAGACAGGATATTAAACTTGGTGCAGTCGTGTATGTGCTTCTCTGAGCTTTTGCTTCCTGAGAGGTGGATGAACTCCCTCGTTACAAAACTTCTGTTCTTGTTCTTGTAATTAAATAATATAATGAAAATGTTGTATATCTGTAATTTCTAGTTTTGACTTACAAATGCAAGTTTAAACCTGCCCGTAACTCCCTCCTGCTGTGCTTAGGAACTGGCAGACAATGTAAAATGCTTTGTCAGCAAGGAAAAACAAGTAATTAGAACTAACTTTCAGTTACACTGGGATGAAACCATGACATTCTTGCCACCTCAGTCCTAGGATTTCAGGATTTCAGACAGACTTCAGTGTTTGCTGAATTGTGATTATGAATTAATCCTAGACACCCTGTAACCTGGTGAGTCCATAATTTTAAAAAATCTTTTAAGTTTTTACAGGTCTCAGCTTCATATACCCAGCCTTATCCTGTTCTAGGTTCATGTCAGGCCAAAAGGTAGTTACAAACCTCTTCACACTGTCACTTTGTTTTTTCCAGGAAGAAAACTGGTTTGGGGCTTGAAGAGAGCTATAGGATGCATAGGAGACATTGAAGTACTTGAGGTACTTCAAGTGTGAGTAAAGATACCAGAGGATCTGCTGAAGTGCTGGTCTTACAGGCTTAGACCATAGCAGCTACATCCGTGAGACTACCTCTGTGTTAATTAAAAAGAAAAAAGGTGCAGGGTAAGGACAGTGTTCTCTGGATTCTGCTGCCAAGTGGCAGCACTTGTCCGCGGTGGCTAAGCTGCCAGCCCTCTGCCAAAACCCGTCTGCCTTCATCCAGCCTGCCTGCTGGGAATGGTTCTGGCACCTGCTTCATCCTGTCTTATCCAGCAGAGCATGAGGTGGCCTGGGCCAAAACTCTGAAATGTGCTAATTGTTAAACAGTATGGTCAGTACTGGAGTCTCTGCTTTAACCTTGTCTCGCTTACTAGTAGTCATTTAGCTCAGCATATGTTAGGTTTCTGATGAATTTTTTTAAAAACATATAACCCATAGACATGGTGGTTGGAAGCGGGCTCTGAGTGTTGTCTAGTCCAACTTCCTGGATGGAGCGGAACACAGATGGCTTGAAATTAAGAAGTCCTAAAGGTAGCTGCAGGGATGTATAAAGTTCTGTTTCCGCTAGGAATGCAATTGAGGTTCTTTTCTTGCTTTCAGTGGGATTTGGAAGAACCCTGTGGTAAGTCTGTAGCACTAGGTTGTATGTCCTTCTCGGCGAGTTGAGCATGTCATCAATCCTAGACAAACTTTTTGCCCGGATAAGTATCAGCACTGCTTGCCTCTGCAATGCTGCGGGCGGCATGATGGCAGCTGCGTGTCCTCTGAGCAAGTTCCAGCTGTCCTTGGTCTCTCCTCAGGTAGTTGAGGATACACTTTCTCTTTAATTATGTGTTTATGTTTAATTATGTGTTTTAATTTGTGTTATATTTCTACCTCTGCTGCTAAATTTCTGCTTGAATACTTGGCTTTACAATCTTCTACTCAACCTCAGGAGTATATTAGGTGTCTAATTTCTTAATGTAGGAAGGACAGACTTTTGGAGGCAATTTGTGTCTCTGACTGGGGAATTTCTGAATTCCAGGCATTTATTTAGCACTAGATTTTTATAAAGTCTTTGTGACTTTATTGTATTTTATCTGTCCGTAGCGCTGGAATTATCAGATGGATTTCTTATAGGGGTAATGTTGACACTAATTAGATCACATAGGTTTGGCAGTGGGAGCTATAGTGTTCAGAATGATTTCTTCTTATTTAATTTCAGCTTTGATGGTGAAGATTTCTTCATCCCATGGCAGCCAAGCAAGGGACCAAGTGAGGGTGTTTGAAAAGAAGCTCCCATTTTTCCCTTGTTTGAAATTGCACAACATAACCTAGAAATCAGGGATTCTATTGACATCAAAATGGAAAAAATACTCCCTGAAAGTAATCTGTTACACGTTATTATAGCAAAGTAACCGTCTCCATACACGTCAAGTTAGAGTATAACTTTTGGTGTTTATTTTCTTTCCTATGGCTTCATTGTCTCCCAGTTAATTATATCTGATTTTGTACTAAATGGTTATTCAGGACTGGACATGGATGTGGTACTTCCAAGTAAAGATTACTTTGGAGACTGTGACTGCACATTCTGCACTTGGATGTTTGAGTGCCTCGTTGCCTCTGTCCCCGTTACAGGTGCATGTGACAGCATCGCAGCGATGAGCGGGATTTTAAAGAGGAAGTTTGAAGAAGTTGATGGCTCCTCACCTTGTTCCTCTGTGCGGGAATCAGATGACGACGTTTCCAGCAGTGAAAGTGCTGACAGTGGCGATAGTGTCAATCCATCCACTTCTAATCATTTTACCCGTAAGTACCCGTGAGTGGTGTATCTAAAGGATTCTTCCTGTTCCTCAAAATGAAATAAATCTTATGGTCAGATAAACATGATGTCTTTAAATTGAACAATGATGATAAAACGGGCTCTCTGTGGTGGTCAGTTTGTGACTTGCTCATAATGGCATAGCAAACTCTATAAAGCTGTTTGTCATTGTAAAAATTTGAACTCACTTAGAGGTCCCTACCTATTTGCTGTTTGATTATGTACCTCTTTGTAGTTACTGTCCAGAGTCAAGGCCTTTCAAACAGGGAAGATGCAGTAAGTAGGTAAGTTTGATTATTTTCTGTAGATAAGTGTGGTGCAGCTGACAGTTATCTGCAGTATTGTACTGGTGAGTGTTCTTCTACAAACAAAATAAGCTTTATTTTATTTGGAATTGAGGAACACTGTGTATGGGACACATTATTGCAATAGTTCCTATTCTTCACGTAGGGGAGGGTATCTCTCTATGAGGCAATGGTTTTGTGTAAAGATAAGAATTAGGTTTTAAGTTAGCAAAGCTGTATGTGCAGCACAGATATATATATATCTAGGAGGAATGAATCTACAGTTTATATTTGTAGATCATATTTTTTAAGGTGGTTACACTGTTTCAATAGTGAACTGCATGTTTTAAAAAGCAGGGGTTTGCCTCCTTCAACTCTCTTGCATATAGATCTCCCCACTGGAGTTAAGGGCTGTAAGGATGTTTTCTTAAGACTGTGGGCCAAGGAGTAAGTGAGGCTCCTCATCCCTTCCGAAACACGATGGGCTCCTTACAGCTGTCTGGTTTAGATTCTGCATGTTTGTAGCATGTGATATGAATGTTCTTAAAACTGGTTTGTCTACCAAATGCTGCTGCGCAGTTCGAGCTGGGGTTTGGATGTGAGGGTGTGAATCCTTTTTGCTCTGGTGTGCAACACTCCTCTGCAAAGGGTGACACAGGCACAACTCCTCACATGTGGTTACGCGTCACGGCCTCGATGTGGTATATTGTATTTAAGATGCAGTACTAGAAGGGGACCTATTTTACTGAAATGCCACAAAGGAGTAAGTGACCCAGTAAATCTCTTGGGTAGTATTAAGAAATAGCTTGCTGAAAATATTATCTGCAGGCTAATCTTTTAACTTCTGCATCTGTTTAAGGACTTAGCTGATAATTCAGCATAGGCTGAAAGCAATCCTATTACATCTGTCATTGCCACCCGCATAGGAGATGGCAGTTTTACTGTGAATACGCTGCCAATACAAAGAAGACTCGTCATTTAGGGGAGAAACATGGAAGTTGTAATAGATGCATGTAACAACAAGCTTTGGTTGTAGTTGACACTATAAATAATGTAGTTTTTTAATAAAATTTGTAAGGGAAACTCTAGCCTTTCAGTGTTATGTTTAATGATCTGTGTAACTGAGGTGTTTGTGGTCAGAGTAATAAATGTTTATCTGTGTGCACTCACACACACACATAGGTGGAAATTGTACATAGTAACATTTTTTTTTAATTCAAATATGCCAGTCAGCCATATGGACATAGAAAGAGTCAGTTGTTTGCATGTGCATTGATACTACTTCTAATAAAGTATTATCATGTATTATCTTTAATATACTTTATGTCTTTAATATATGACAGCCTAAATTCCAAGAAATCAGTACAGAATAGGGAAGAGTTTGGGAACAAAATAGGGAACAGTTGGGGAAGGAAATAATTGAGCGGGTGGCCTTGGTGCTGCATTTGAATAGACAAATCTCAAGGTCCTTGAGGCCAAGAGTTTTGGAGACTGGTTTCTATGCCACTGGAATCGCAGCATCTTCCGCTATCTGCCATTTGGCTTTGCTCTTACTGTACTGCAGCCAGCCTACTTGTAGAAGCTTGATAAAGGCCATCAGTTCTTGTTAGTAAGAGAATAGAGGATGTTGATGCTCAGATGAATTACAGAATGGGAAGGTGATTTTATCCCTACCTAATTACTTGTATCTTGCATCCAGACTCTTTTCCAGTATGCATCATTGTTTTGTAACTTTAACCTGGGCCACTTCATAGTGCATCTGATGAGGAATTCAGATTTTGTTACTTTATTGTTAAAATGCGGCAAGTGAGAGTTTACACCTTCTTCTTTCTTAATATTAAAGCGTATCAGTTATCCATATGTTTACACCATCAACATTTACCTGTTGAGCAGTGTTAGAAAAATGACTTAGCCAGCCTTAGGCACATCTGCTATGTATAAGAACAACTCTGCACTGAAAAGGTGAGTCTTAATGATGGTGTATGACAGTAAAAGTTAATTTGTGTTTGCAATAAAAAGTAATCATGTTTATATTTAAAAGAAATGGAAAGGAGTAAATATACCTTCACAAATGGTGAAAGATGTTTCAACTTGATAACTGATTACCTCTAGAAAAAGTGGGGGGTTTGTTGAGATTGGATTTTTATATTTTTTATTCTTCTCACATTTTCTTGAGTCTTCATGTGCTTTGTTTCTGGAAAGAATGTTTTTAATTTGACAACTGGTGACATTGTGAAACACACGGGATGTTTTCATTGTGGTTTGTGTCAATTGACATCAGTTGTGTGTGTGATGTTGGATGCTTTTCAGGGCAGGAGCACTTTTTATGTTCTTAGATATTTATTTTTTTTAACTTCTACATTTCTTTTAACAATATTATTTGGAAAAGCATGGTTTGAGTCCTAGGAAGTGATAAAAAAATTAACTGATCTTACTGAGGTACTTGGCCCTGTCTTGTCAAAGCAGAATATGTGGAAATTGTTGATGTTAATATCTCAAGAGGTAGGTGTCCTACAGCGATACCAAGTGATGCTCACTACATGCAGATGTGTTGTAGAATAATGAGACTGTTAACAGTGTGCACTGAAAGGTGTTTTGTTCATACTTTAAACACATTCATCTCCCCAGATACAAGGGCTTTCCTACATTGAATATTTTGAATCTGTACTTGTAAGGACATAGGGCAAGGAAGAGCTCTGTGAGACTTTTTCAGTAAACAGACTGAAAGTCCAGAGGAAAGGCTGGCCAAATTTCTTGCCTTTGTTACATGCCTGAGTACCTTCTTGATAGAGGTTATCTTTCTAAGTACCATTTTCTTTTCTATTTTGTGATACATGGTCAGATCGTGTATACTGTCTTCCTTACAGTCCATTTTCATATAAGTAAATCTGAAATTCAGTACAAATTCTCTTTTACTGACTGGAAATGTCCGGGTTGTCAGTGACCTGTATTCAGGAACAAGATCCACATGTTAATTCTTTAAGTGAGCTTTTAAAAAAGCCTAACATGGTCCTCTGAGTCTTATTTTCCTTTCTAATTGACCTGACAAAGAGATAATTTTTTTAATCACTTGTAGCTACAACTCTTTCAGTGCTTCAGCAAGCAGGCAGTTTGTATAGAATACCTAATGCATCTCAGTTATTTACACAGCCCTTGAAACAATATGTATTGAGCCAGATAAACAAGAACCTTTCAGCTATCCTGCTCCATTACCCTTAAGGTCAGTTTAACCTGCCAGCTAAATGAGGCACACAGCTGCTGTGGATCATTCAGGTGATCAGAACAACCAGAAGATAGCTTTCATCTCAACGATTAACCCTCTACTGTGATGGCAGAAGATACACAACTGAGATGTCCCTGAGTGCTCTCACTTGTGAGCACTACACAGAGGTAATTACAGAGTTTCTTTAACAATATATCCGTTTTAATAAATCAAGATGTCAACAACAATAACAAAAAATCTCTAGCCTGAGTTGCAGGCGGTTTTCTTCTGAGTCAGAAAATGAAATTAGAATTCATAAAGCACAGACAACTGCTACCAGATTCATAAGCAAAAGAAAAAATAGGGAGTATTTTCGTGGTCAGGTATGTTTGCACATACATCTGCCCATTTATAAATCTCTTATCAAATGGTGATGGAGTGCCTTCATTACCACTGGCAGATATAATCCCTACCATCTTTTTTACTTAATTTTCTCAGTCTATTGAGGTCATTTCAGTTTGATTCAGCAGGCCATTAGTCACACGACAGATTTACCTTAATGGATGCCAAAGCATATTGCTAACCAGTCCACGTACCTGTCCTCTTTCACCGCCCCTCCTTCGTATATCAGAAAGAGGGGTGTTCATCTTGAAGTAGCAGTGCAAGCATGCAGATACAGTATTAGTCAGGACTAAAAATGTTTTCCCCCTTTTGCTTAGAGATACATGGAACACAAGGCGGGAGCACACTAAATGCCATTTCAGCTCCATTAAATTGCCCTGTTGAGCTATGGCACCCGCTGCTGTGTTTCATCAGCTCCACAGCACGTTGTCTTTGGAATTGCCATTCAGGATGCGAGTACAATGCCCTGACAGTTCCTGCAATTGTATCTGCTAAAGGCAGATGGGTTCCACTCTACATCTCAGGTGTGGTAGATTTTTTCCTTCCTTGTATAAGTACCTGTCCCTCAATGCTTAATCTATTTTTCTGATAAAGAAAAGCATCCAAATTTAAGTTGCAGAATTGCATGCGATGGAAAGACCTGGGAAGACCTCATAAAGTCCCATCTTTTGCACTTTGGTGCTGCTAAAAATTCTCCATACCACACTAATCACAGACGCATCTCATAAGAAGTCATATTTTGAGGAGCTACTCATTTCCTCTGCCATTGCAACCTCATGGTAGTATAGCTGAAACCTTCAGAGTAATGCCTTTATTACAGGGGCTTCTCTTCTTCACTTGCAGAGGCAGGTGAAATCTCCAGCACCAGCTCATCTGACAAGGTGATCACCAGGGTATAGAACCATCACACAGTCTAGTTGATACCCTCCATCAATTATCTGTACCTTGCCATAGACATTACCACTGTCATAGCAAGGTGATCCTTCAGACAGTCATAATCAAAGGGCCTGTCCTTGTGCTAATTAAGGTTTAAGAGTATAGGATGCCTTAGGGTCATTGTGAATTGACATTGTGGCTGGTGAGTGAGGATTCTGAGAAAACCCTTCGGTCTCTAAGTGCTCTCTCTTCCTTTCAATTTTACCATTAAAGATAATAGAGACTTAAAAAATGCAAATACATCCCCATTGCACTTCTTTTCA
This sequence comes from Jacana jacana, assembly GCA_013400555.1. Taxonomy (NCBI): domain Eukaryota; kingdom Metazoa; phylum Chordata; class Aves; order Charadriiformes; family Jacanidae; genus Jacana; species Jacana jacana. The sequence continues at coordinate 70,734 of VZTM01016036.1, read as the reverse complement.
TAGGCCTTTAAAGGTACCGTTTTGGATATTCTAGAGTTGGTAACATATTGAGCATGCCGCCTCTCGGTGGCCATGCAGAACTTGGAAGAAGGTATCAAATCCTTAGGAAAGCCTAACTTCTCTTATATTATTTTTATGTGAAAGATAAAGTTCTATTTGATGTGAGGTCAGTAGCACAAGGTGTTACCCTGGGCTTTGAGCTTAAGCTGGATGTTTAATTGCCGGTTAGTGATAGAAATCTAAATGAGTTAAAGTGGTGATGCTGGCTTAGAAGGTGTAGCCAAATGCAAGCATTCTTCATAGCATCTTGCAATTATTTTATTGCCTGCAGCCAAGCTTGAAATTTTGTTGTTAATGAGAATACATTCTTGTAATTACTTGTTGACTCGCATTATGTAATGCAAACAGGTTGAGAGATTCTTGGGTTTGATTTTAAAATAAAATCTTTCAGGTAGTTGCAGAGGGCAATAAGGTCTCCCCTCAGACTCCTTTTCTCCAGGCTAAACATACCCGGTTCCCTCACCCTCTCCTCATAAGGCTTGTCCTCCATACCCTTCACCAGCTTCTTTGCCCTTCTCTGGACACGCTCCAGCACTTCAATGCCATTCTTATAGTGAGGGGCCCAAAACTGGACACAGTGCTTGAGGTGTGGTCTCACCAGTGCTGAGCAGAGGGGACGATCACCTCCTGAGTCCTACTCGCCACGCTGTTCCTGATACAGGCCAGGATGCTGTTGGACTTCTTGGCCAGATGGCCACACTGCTGGCTCATGTTCAGCTGACTGTTAAGCGACACCCCAGGTCCTTTCCTGCCAGGCAGCTCTCCCGCCACTCTTCCCCAGGTTTGTAGTGCTGTATGGAGTTGTTGTGACCCATGCACCCAGGAGCCAGCACTTGGTGGTGTTGAACCTCATCCCATTGGTCTCAGCCCATCGATCCAGCCTGTCCAGATCCTCTGCAAAGCCTTTCTACCCTCAAGCAGGTTGACACTCCCACGCAACTTGGTGTCATCTGCAAACTTACTCAGGGTGCACTCGATCCCCTCATCCAGATCATTGATAAAGAGAACTGGCCCCAGTACTGAGCGCTGGGGAACACCACTTATCGCTGGCTACCAGCTGGATTCAGCTCCATTCACCACAACTCTCTGGGCCTGGCAGAGAGTTTTTTACTCAGCAAAGAGTACTCCCATCCAGGCCATGGGCAGCCAGTTTCTCCAGGAGAATGGTGTGGGAACTGTGTCAAAGTTCTTTAACTAAAGTCCAGGTAGACAACATCCATAGCCTTTCTCTCATCCACCAAGCGGGTCCCTTTGTCATAGAGGCAGATGAGGTTTGTCATGCAGGTTTGTCTTAGCTCAGACACTTGTACAGACTGACAGGACCTTGCCTGCTGACTTTATTCTGTTGTAGAGAGAGTTTAAAAAAATGTGAAGAGGTGTTAGGAGGCGGACTCACACTGGTTTTTAGAAGTATATGTGCAACTAATTCTATTTCTTTATTTTTGACGTTTTCTCCTGCAAATTAGGGCATTTCATGTACAGGGGGACAGGTTTTGTCTTACATGATGATTAGATGCCTTACATGATGCATAGATAGCATATAAATTAATTTTCTGTGTTGAATATGTTCATGAGAGATAGGCAAAGTATGTGAATGCAAAGTCACGGACAGCTAAATGGGTAGTTGTGTTTGCATCAAATAACTGTTCCCAGAAGTCACCCAGAAGATGTGACAAGGGATTGCCTGTAGTGTCTTAGGAGAGTTCAGCAAACACGGGTGTTGTGCATGGGTGTTCCTGCAAGGATCCATGGTGGCGGCTTTCCTCCTCCCGCTGATTGAAGCTGGGGCCAAGGTCAGAAATAATCATCTGCGGAAGAGCAGCTGGCGTTTAGAGTAAATGGGGAGGCAGAGAAGGGTTCAGCGTCTCCTCTTCTCCCTGCAGGCTGATTATATTTGCAGAGTGGAGGAGCTGGACTACTATGATGAATGTCACAGAAAAGCGTTCTGGAGATAGAACTGAGGAAGTGAACTAAAAGCTCTCACTGAAATTTTAGCAGTAAAATTCCAGCTTTAAGTATGCATCCCAAGAATTTAACATTTCTGTGAGACTTTAGACAGAACTCTGCCAGGGAGGTAAAATATTTAAGTAAATTATGAATTAAAAAGTTATCCTATTTGTGTCAAACTTGTGTGTGAGCTAGTTTTTTTCCCCAAAACCTTTTCAAATATGGCATAAATAAATGTAGCATTAGGCAAGCATTCCCACCGAGCCTCTCCTGTAAGGTGAATTCAGCTTTATTCGAGAGGAAGGTGCCAGAAGGATGGAGCAGTGAAATGCTGTTGGGGTACCTGTTGCTGTTCCACAACATTGTCCCTGTCCTGTCTAACTGCCACTGCTCAACCTACACCTGCCTTTATATGCAGTTCCCTTCAAGACTTCCAGGTTCAAAGTTATTTCAGAAAATACTTGTCTGTCCTCAGTCCCACCTGTTTCTTTAGGAAGGTGTATTGTATGGCACAGTGTTTCCTTTTAATGTGGATTTCCAGCATGTGGGAAAAGAGTTTCATCGTTAAGGGTTTAAAATTTGTAAATGCAGTGTACGGGGACTCTTAGAAAAATATCTTTTGGGAGGCAGGAGACACAGTTAGAAGCAGTTTCTGGAATATGTCATTTACCCAAGGTTTTGTTTTCTGTGAAGCAAACTGGCTTTTATGAGCGATGCTCTGACTTGGATTGCCATGGAGGATTGGGCTTTGCTGCTCTGGTGTTCAACTTGAAACCCCGTGTGAGAAAGTCATGGAGCAGGTGGAGAATGGTGTTAATCTTTCTTGCCATAGTGGTTTATATGGCAGTGAGAGTATGCAGAAAACGGACAAATGGGTAGTAGAGGATAAGAAACGCTGCATTTCCTCTGGTCTAAAATAGAGCTTTAATCCACAAGGCTGCTTCATACATGTTTTTTTTTTTAGCCTTTTGAAATTTTCGTGCGCCCAAGATATTTCTGCGCTGGTGACAATGAATCGCTTTGCCCTCATTGATGCAAGAGTGCTAGTAATCTGCCGGCTAGCCATATGGTTCAAATTTAGTTTAATGTCTCTTTGACATCGGGAGAATAGCTGAGACAGCAGAAGAAAGTGCTTATGTCTTGGAGTTCAGCCAGAACTGGGATTATTTATGTTTCGTAATCAAAGAGCTACCAGTTTTGTCAGTAAAAATGTTTGAAAAACATGAGGGGCTTAAGGTGTCATTCCTACCCAAATTTTGCAAAATGAGGAAGCAGACTTTGCATTTCATAGATGAGTACAGCCACAGTGGGATCTCTTCCCACATGGGAGGGGGGTTGGATGCTGTTTTGGCCGCTAACCGTGCAGAAGGAAACGGTCTGACTTTGCCGGGTTTCACACGGTGGTAGCTCCGCTGCCCAGAGAGCAAAGCGAGGATGTTTGAAGGTGAGCGAGGGGTGCAGCTGTGTAGTGCATTGCATGTACCTGGGAGCAATTCAGGAGAACTTTGTTCCAGCCTGCCAGCACATTATTAGCTGCTTGCCTAATTTATTCAGATAGAAATGAGACTTGGAGGATTCTCATAAGGATACACTGAGCTGCTAGTGCAAATATTGATTTTCCCCTTTGGAAAATTACTTTTCTTGGGATATGGGAGTTGGATGGGTCCATGGTGACACCTGTTAGCAAGACATAAGAAATATATTATGAATAAATAAAATAAACCCAGAATTTTTCAAATGTGGAAAGACTTTTTCACGAATTCACAAACAAATCAGTAATGGTTATTCTCAGAGAGCAGACAATACCGCTGGAGATGGAGAAGGAAGGGACACCAGAAGAACCTTCAGAGCTTCAGAGTTGTGTGAGGAGGCAGTGGCTGGGGATGTTGGGTGTAGGTGGCACCCATCAGTGTCTTCCTCTTATGCCTTGCTGGCCTTGGAACTTCCTAGCTTGGTTGGTCCTGGTGGGTGGGAAGGGGTAGCAGATAAATGTCTCACGCCCACAAGCAGAGGTCAGTGGGAATCCCCTCTGCTTCTAGTTTCCCGCTTCATGGTTTGAAAATACCTTGCTATGGTGGGGGGCAAGGAAAGAAGGGCTCATCATTTCAGAAGTTAGAGGGCTGCAGACATAACTTTGAGTAACCTGTGAGAAATGAGCTAGTAATAAAATTATTTGGACTCTCAAAAATACATAAAATGAAAAAAAAATTGCAATACAGAAGGCAAGTGCAAAAAGTCTTATAAATATGAGCCTGTTGGTAGGAATAAGGTGATGGCAACCATTATTTGAAACTAATTTAGCAGCAGGACTTGGTAGCTTCTTCCATACAAAATACAACACTAAGGAGACACTCTAACCAGTGTTCTGCTTACATTAAAATATATTATGAAAATACTGACACTGATTTATTACAAATCTGTGTATTGCTACCTCTTTCTTCACCCTTGTCTAGTCACACATTCCTCCAGGCATATGTTTAAGCTTTTCTGCCATAGAATTTGCTTCATTCTTTTATTAACTACTGATGAACAAAGGCCCTTCTTTATTCTCTAGCCTCACCTTGAATGGCTCTCGTTTTTCTTACCTGCTTTGTTGAGTACTCTACTCCCAAACCCAGAAAGTATTTTCTCACTTGCTGTTTCTTTGGTGACCGAATTCCAGCAGAGCTCAATGCTTCGTACAACCTGCTTTAGCCAGGATGAATCTGACGGGGAAGTTCTATTGTCAAACCGCTATTCGTGGTATTTGCCTGTCTCCCATTGATCGTCACTGTGACGGAGATTGATGCGACATAGCAGCCCAAGTGAGAAAGAACAGCAGCCATGAAAGCTGTTTTATGCAACAGATTCGTTTTTTTAAGGCTGCTGTTATTTTCACGATAGCTGTATTTTTTTTTTTTATATTGATACTTGCTTCAGTTTTGACTTCAAATTTATTTTTTTAGAGTATCTTTGAAAAATGAATTAGTGGGGCCTCCTGTTTTATGCAGACGTACGGGGTGCACTGTGCCTGGAAAATGCATTAGATGCCCTTGATGAAGTACCTGTAAGCTTAAAAAAACATCTGAGGAACACTTAGTCTTTCTGTTAAACCGTCTTGTGTGCCATTACCATTAGCCACTGGGTGATAAAAGTTGTGCTTTCTGTTTTGATAGATAAAATGTTACCATTTTAATAATAAGGATGTTAATAAGTTTTAATTTAGTCTCCCATTGCAAGAGATAGTCCTCACTATAAGTTATAGTTTGCCACCTATAGAAACAACCATAATTATATTTGTATGGTTTTTCTGGTTTTAATATTTTGGCAGTTGATCATCTATGCACAAAGAGGTTTATTATGAGGGAGAGAGATTAATAAATGAGAGAAAGATGAACCACTGCATCCTACTGTGCATGTGTGCCAGGCACACAGTGAACACAGAGAGCAGAAAGGCAAGCCCAAAGAGCAGGAAGGTTCCCAGGATATGCTGTCCATGCTTGGGTTAAACAATTGCTCACTATTAAATCTCTTCCTTTAATTTTACTGGCCTCACCTTTAGCAATCGTGTTTATTAGACGATTGCCGCTTTTGCTGTAAATGGTCAGTGGTGCTGCTGGTCTGTGCTGGGGCTGTTGGCTGGTGTCAGGCGCTGCAGGGATGGGGCTGTGCTGCGGCCAGATGCAGCCCTGCCTCTGCAGCAGCTGCTTGTGTGTCGTGAGGAGCAGATAAGCCTACGGGACCTGCTGCGACTCCACGAGGAGACAGGCCGGTTGCAAGCAGGTTATTAACTTGGGTTCTGCTCTGCTAAACCCAGAAAGTGAGCTGCTCAAATGTCAAATGCCAAAAATCAACATTTCAGCAGTTTATGTTGTTTCAGTTGAGGAATTCCCACAGCGCTGTTTGAAGATCTCTGTGTCTGAAGGCCTTGTTCAGATACAGTGAGCTTTCCTGAGAGATAGTTTTGTACCAGTAATTATGTTCTTAATAGGATCATCCTTCCCTCTGATAATTGATATATTTTATGCATTGCTGTAGTTATGTATCTGTCCAAAATGTTTAATTCCCTAAAAACTTGAAACATGCAAACTAAAAATTATATTAATTGTTTAAATACATGAGAATGGAGTATTTTTTCCCCTCCATGGATGATAACAGACTTGTATGTGAATGTGTCAAAGATGGTGTGTGATGCAGAGGGCAGTTTTGGGTGATGATAAATATTCCCTCTGGCATCCTCACTCACCATGAATTGCTAGATCCGAGATGGTGGTGCTCGTTTTCAAAAACCACCTTCTAGTTCCCAATGAGAGTGTGTGTCCGGCAGCTGCTGAAGCCCCACAGCTCTGCAGAGAGACTCTGCCTGGAGTCAGGGTCCCCCTTCTCGCGCAGAACAGATGATAGTGGCATCCGCTGCTGTGGCTTGTTACGCAGGCAGACGGCATGCAAATACTGCTGTGAGAGTGGCCCAGCAAGGACAACGTTACTGGAGCTCCTTTGGAAAACTGTGGTGTTTATGCTCTCTGTGGATAAATTTTCAGTGGATGAGCTTTTCCTTCCCTGCAAAACTTCGGAAACTTACTCCAAAGAGGCATAGGAGCCTTGCACTGTCTGTTGCTCTCGTTCTGAAAGGAGCTTAGTGGTTTGGGCGTATGTTCATGCTGTCTGACATTCACGCTTTCCGATGTATCAGGAAATATGTATTTTGTATGTCCTTGTGCTCTGTCTTGGGATAAGCAGAGCCCTTAGCAGTAATTACAGCTGATGGGAACGTACTGCTTGAGGTACAGTGCGTGCAAAGTAACTTATGGCCCTGACTCTTGATAATAGGACCTAAGAATCTGAGTTCTGGTTGGCTTGAAGCAAAAGGACTGAAGGAATTATAGAGCACTTTGTCCCTGATAACGGAAAACGTTCAACATTTCCATTCCATATTTAACAATAATTTTTTTCAAGGTCACATTTTGGTGGCTCTGTGCTCAGAGATGTTAGGAGGTATAATAGAGCAAGAACATAATGCCTTTGCAGTGCCAACTGTGCTTCCTTTGGTGTCCTTGATTACAGAGGTGGTCACAATTCTCCAGTCCCCTCATTGCCACCTCTAATCGATGCTTTTGGGTAATCAAATAAAGTCCTGTAATCTTTTGCAGTTCCTGCCTGACCTGATCTTGTAAACAATGTTCTCATAAATGTGAATATATTTTGACTACTTCCTAGCAGCAACATTGAAGAAATTAGTATAGAGTTACTCACAGAACCTTATCTCTTCCCTTTAATGAGTTCTTGGGTGAGACAGAAGCAAACCCAAAAGATAGGATGTGTTTCAGAAAAACAATCACAATTTCAGGGCTTTGAATGTTTTCATACTTGTTTACTTATACAGATTATCATATAATTTGTCTGACACAGAACTATAATGTTAATAAATGAAACCATGAGCTTTAATGACAGTTACAACAAAGGCAGTCACCTCTTCCATAGAGTTCTGTAGTGATGGCTTTATAGCGCTGCTGGTGTTGCCGTTACAGTATGCCAGCATTTTCTTCAAGTTCAGCTTAATTCTGTTTTAACAGAGATTTTGTCAGTGATATATTAAAACAACCCAAACAACTGCAACGGTATGGTATTGATAATTAATCAAGAACTATAAAAAAGTCAAAGAAATGCATTAAAGGGTTCTTTAGGAACAGTTTAGGGCAACTCCGGTGTTACTGAGAGAGGCTGCTGACCAAAGTTTTAGGCACAACTGTACAGCAGTGGATGAAATTCACATTCTAAATTTTGACAGGACACGTGGGCACCCCCATTTCTCCCCAAAAATCCAGCTAGTGGAAAAGCCTTTTCATGTAATCTAGTTTTTATTGTAGATTACATTCTTTTCAGCTGGAAGTAATGAGATTGCAGAGTCTTCTGCCTGCCTTCATTGAACTATTAATATTAGTGTGTATTGTGCAAATAAAAGCTTATTTCTTTATGTAGAGAAAGCAGTATGGAAGTAGTATATCTTCTATAAAGAGATTGACAGATTGGAAGCATTTTTATTGCAATATTTGGTATTCCTGCCAGTAAGCAGCCATGCCAGGAGTTCCACTACTAAGGTCTAAACCCAATGCCTGTGAACGCAGAGCTCATGCAGTAGAGGTTTTACAGGTGAAGATTTGAGGCATTTGCTAACTTGTGCAATTTACAGGCACAATTACCTTCTGCTTCCTCGTGCTGCATATATATTATTTTTTTCCTCATGCAACACATATTTTTTTCTTTAAGATTAACCACCTGTCTTTTCTTTAGTATTTTACTGTAGTTTTATCTCATTCCATTTGTGGCTGGTTCTTTTACTTGGTAAAAAAGCTACTTGCCCTTCAGTGGCTGTCAATATTTCTTCAAAAATAGAGGTGAGATCCAGTTGAGATCCAAATAACATCAATGCTGTTCTATCAGAAAATGGATACATCCCATAATGGCTTAGATTCAGCAGAAGCAGGATTTTTTAATATGCATTTTCCTGTTTGTAAGAGCATACAGGCAGTGCAGGCTCTGACTCAGAGTATTTGCTTTCATACTGAATTGAAAGGGAATGTCACAATATCAAAATTACCCGTCTTCCAAACTCTGAAAAATATTAAAGATGGGTTTGTTCTGAAACTGTGGCATATATGAAAAAGAACAGTACATTAAAGTAATATTTAATATCATGCACAATTGACACACCCCTATCAACCAGTCTCTTCTAACAAAATAACTCTCTTCCCCTACTAAAAGCTTCCTAGAAATATTTTTGATAGATTCTGTTGAGATGAGATTTGCATACACTGGAATGTGAGTTTAAACATGCCTAATGTGACAGAATTTGATTCCTCTAGCTTCATCCTAGACAATTTTTTGGAACATCCTTCACTCAGTACATGAAATGATTATAGGACCTGAGCTTATTTATCTGGTTTGTCTAACATGCCTGCAGCATATCTGAAGTGTGTATTATTTATATAATAAACTGTGCTTTTAGCTGCTTACCAGCATTAAGGGGAAAAGCATACTATTGCAAGGTTTTACTGAGCCCCAAACAGTTTTACGATCTGGTCGGTAGGGCACAGTGTGATGTGATTTCAGGAGTATATTTTCCAATACACTGGGGTTTCATACAGTAGGGAGATTTTGCTGGTTTTTGGACTGAATTACTCCATGTAAAAAATTGGGGGTTTTACACTAGTGGTGATTCACTTTCCACTACATAATAATATTAGAGAATAAATATGTTTTAGATGTGACAATAAACCAGACCTGTTAGGAAACCAAGGCTGAGGGCCAAACACTTCCAGCCTCAAGAGGGTGCAGTTTGAGATGGGCCATGTACGTCCTGGTGCTCTCACGGCTTTTGTAGAACGGCTCCAAGTCTTTCAAGAGCGGTCAGGCTCCTTCTAAATCCCTTTACTGCCCAAATTGTGGCAGTTAGGTCTCTCGTTCACACCTGCCCAGTTGTTACCTGTGAACTGCAAAGCAGGGATTTAGAGTCTACATTCTCAACATCCTTTTGCCGTTTTGCAGTAAAGCAGACAAATCAGGGTGCTCATCTTAAAAATCAAGGACAACCTCTTATCTTTCTTTAATGTTTGTTTCTCTTTTTGTTTTGCTCTAAAGGCTCACCACTGTTAGTGATGAGAAACAGTAGATCAGGATTGTTGGCAGGAGTAGAAAGTTTGTAGAAAAAAGAACAATATTTAACAGTTGAAAGTTGGCATTGGTTTTTAAAAGGTCCGTTTTATGTGAGCCTGTATAAGAAAAGCTGAGCACAAGTGTGAGGGAGATCAGAAAAGATTAGATTTAATTTTTTGTCAAAATTCTACACATCAGAATGTATATATAGGCAGACACGTGTGATCTGTAGGTGGCAACAGAAAGAATGAGGCAGGTGAAGAAAAAGGAAGTAGCTCTGGTTGTTAATCAGCCTTATTGCTGTGCTCTGTGCTGATGGCACGCATTTCTGAGACAGCCTGAAACACCGCATCTACTGCCTGAATAGTTTTCCTAACACTAATTTCTCACATTTTTGATTATAAGAGACAGGAATCTTTTCTGCCAATGTGGTCCAATGCTTTAAAGATGTGATGACAGATCTCTAGAGCTGAGCCTTGCTGACAGAGTAGTAACAGCGTATACAGACCCGTGAGACCGGGTCTGCCGTTCTCCTCGATACTGTCATACGCAACGTGGCTTTGTTCGCAGGGCCTTGAAGAGGAGCAAGTCGGTGGATCCCTGTCTTTGAGGTGACACTGTGAAAGAAGTTCCTTTTGCTGGGATTTGTTTGCTTCCTTGGTAAAAGGACAACATGTTTTTGTAACGCTGTGGGAAAACACAACTGTCCTGACCAAAAGTTTTTTAAGCGGACAGTGGTGTTCCCCATTGTAGCAGTTTGCAATGGCGTCTTTGCATGAACGGAATGGATTGCTAATGTTATCTTCTCATGTCGACTGCACAGCCTGGAGCTTTAGTGTGTACATGGTCTGGGATTGGGAAGGTAAATGGAACTACACTGGTGGCAAATATGCTGTGTGACTGCACCTTATCATTCATACTGTAACCTGCATCTGTTCCAGCTTCTTCAATCCTGAAGAGGGAGAAGCGGAAGAGAACAAAAAATGTCCATTTTAACTGTGTTACTGTCTACTACTTCACACGAAGGCAAGGCTTCACCAGCGTTCCCAGCCAAGGGGGAAGCACACTGGGAATGTCTACTCGCCACAACAGCGTGCGCCAATACACTCTTGGAGAGTTTGCGATGGAGCAGGAGAGGCTTCACCGAGAGATGTTAAGAGAGCATCTAAGGGAGGAAAAACTCAACTCTCTAAAACTAAAGGTAAAAATTGTTCAAGACTTTGATCCCTGCCTTCTTTATTTAAATGGGCAGTGTCAGAGCTATACGGGCCCACTGCGTGTGCATTAAACATTGCTTTCTATCAGCCTTTTCTTTTCTATCAACTACATTCAATCAAAAAACTGGCACTTTCCTTTTTAATTTTATACTACTGAAGATGTTTTTGTGCAATATTACCAAGTGCTGTTGTAGCTTTTATTGATGTGTACTTCAAAGTGCTTTACAGGGAGGTTGTTGTTTACTCCCTGTTTTCTACAGAGAGGAAAGCAAAGGCAGAGGGTGGTGTAAGTTGGCCTTGAACAGGGTGCCCACTAAAAGTCTGGAAGTGCCAGGAGGAGAATGAGCCCTCTTAGACCAGGGAGCAGTAACACCATAAATACAGAGAAGGAAACAACTTATTTTCTTGGCCAACTTGAGTGCATTTGGCAAAAAGTAAGAACTGTAATACTAAAAATGTTTTCCTTCTTCAGTACCCCTTTATATGATTGTGTGTCTTTAATAATTCACTGAAGGGTGTCTGTGTTAAGGAAGAAATACAGCAGACAAATTAACCAGCTCTATCAGTTTAGCTCCTCAGAACAAATCTTGGCTACAGTTTTGAAGCTGTCTTTTCAAATAGAGCACAGGAGAGGAAAGAAGCTGTGAAATTCAGTAGAGGAGAAGAGAGAAGAGGGTTTTGTTCTTGGAAGTGTCCCTTCTGCCTCTTTAAAACTGGTGGTGAAACTTCTGGGTTTATTATGTTTTTGTAGTAGTGGGTGAAAGACATCCTGTGTGATGGCTGTGTTATATGTATTTTGGGCTCTTTTCAGATGAATTCTCCAAGTAAAAGTGAACAATATTTAGAATTGTAACCAAACCGCTGTGCTCCATGGTGCCTTCTTTTGTGATAGGATATCTCTGTTCCAGGTACTACTGCAGTTTTCTGGAGCAAAATGGCCTTTTGGCATTTTTCCCATGAAATGAACTATATTCACGAGTTCTGTGTCGGCTCTCCTGCAGAATGATATATGATATATGAATCTTACTATTGTAATTTTTTTCAATCTCTTAACTTCTTTATTTTAATAGCTAAATACATTCTTAGATAGTTCATGGCATCTGAACTGTCATAATGAAAACAAACAAACATAAAACCACTCGGGACGAAGGCATATTAAAGATAGATATTTGGCCAGTTGGAAACCAGTGGCTCAGAGCGTTACTGACTTATCACTAGATAGAGATTACACCTCTAAACATCTCACACCACTGGATCTTCAGAGTACCAAGCATGACTGGAGCTGTGTCAGTGTGATCAGTGACTCCATGTAGATCCCTTGGCTGACTTCCAGGAATCAGTGAGGAATTCCCAGTGGAGCGAGTGAAGAATAAAGTGTGCAAACATTTCACTTTCCCTTGTCTTCTTTATAGCTAGAAAGTAAGTCAAGAAAAATGATAGATCCTGTTTAGGCCTTTTAGCCTTCATCTGTATGGAGTAGAGCTTGGCTCTTTCTGCTTTTGTAGTTTGCCTCTTGGCTGGGATGGATCTCCTTTCTTCGTTAGCTAACTTACTTCACTCCAGCCCACTCTTCTTTTGGGGCATAGACTCTGCTTTCTGCTCCTCTTCCAAATGCAGCATGTTCTTCCATCTCCCTAGTCACTTGTTTGAATGGACAACAGTCTTTGCTGTGACTGTTCAGTTCCAGCACAATCTCTTCATAAGCATTCAGTGAGTAATGAAAGCCCAGTTTGCATTTCTACCTCTGCCCTAATTTAATTGTTTCCTTTTCCCAAATAGAAAAGTCCTTTCCGTGGCACTTAATTCAGCAGAGGTGGCAATAGTTTACTAGCATGTTCTATGGGTAATCTGACTTCAAAATTTCAATTCAGAGTAAGAAATTGTGGTTAGGTCTTCAGAATCCTGAGGGTGGCGTGAAAATGGTAACATCTTACTAATGTTAAATCTTTTACTAGACTGAAACATTTCTCTTCACTCTAGAGCATGTATGAAAACACAGGGAACAGAAACCTTCCTTTTTGAACTAGTCCATTAGACTGAAGCTTGGTTGCATTCCTGATTATACACTTGGGACAAAAAAATACAATAAAAATACAATACTTTCTTTCCCAGGCGCAAATCCAGGACTGACGGAAGCAGTGAGGAAGCACTGTAAAGCACTGAGCACCTTGTGTCTGCTTAAGACAACTGGGCGGTGCTGGTTGCCCATTCTAAAGGTGGAGAAGCTGCTCGGTCATTCACAGGGCTTCTGAGCAAACACAGAAAGGAAACGCTGGAGAGTTCTGGGGTGGTAATGCCAGCGATGGTGGTCTTCCATGAAAATGTACTGATTGGGATTTGCATCAAAATCACTGTGCACCTCCACGGAAAAATAAAGAAAATGAGAAAATTAAGGAGGGCAAAGTTTGCTCAAAAAGGCTTTTCTGTTAGAAAACAACGATGCAAACAGAAAGTAACATTTTCCCTGTGTTTTCTAATTTCTGTTTCTCTGGGATTTTAAATTTTTTTGCACTGGATTAAAATATGCAAGTCTGTAGGCAGAAAGCATTCTGGGTTGTAGAATTTGTCCAAAAAATTAGAAATACAACATATTGGAATTTAGTTTTCATAGTACTGGGTACCATTTATTATTTCACTTGCTAAAGTGCCGAGCCCAAACTTCTCTTAATTAAAAGCAGATGAAGACTTTGCAATCACCTTCCAGTCCCTTCAGCCGTTCCGCACCAGCACTTGGATGCAAACGCCGCTGACGGCGGCATAAACACTTGTTAGCAGCAGAGTGTGGAAATTCTCATGGCAATCTGGACATAAAAGCCATCTTTTCAAGATGAAAGGTACAAGGTAGGCTTTATTTTAATGTGTTGTCATTTGAGAAAACATTATGAGTAAGCACCATAAATCAGCTGGAAGACTGACACGGGTAACTCATAATGTCTCCTCAAATTAAGACCTATTAAAACGATTAGCATGACGCTGGTGATGTTAAGGCTCCCAGGTCTGTGGACACAGTTAGTTTCCTTCCTGAAATGTTAAGCAATTGGTAACGTGGGCAGAAGTGTCTAGCCTGAATTTTTCGCATTTTACAGAGTTGAAGTGAATTTCACCCAAAGGCTTCATGTACTCATTGGCCCTTGCCTTGTTCCGTTGTTATGACATTAGCCTTTAGCTTTATCAGAGACATTTGACCCATCTACATACCAAGTTTAATTCAGATGAGCAATATTATGGCAATCAAGAGAATTTAACGTTCTCCTGAAGTTCTCTGTTGAAAAGTGTATTTGATGGTTCTTGATAATCTTCCTCCCTTTGTAGCTACCCAATTACTTGTGTGAGAAATGTTGGAGTCTTTCATGTCCTTAATTCACTTGTTCTTTGTGTGCCAAAACTGAGAAAAATATCAGAGGAAATGGCGGGGAAGTCACCCAGTGAAGGAGGCAGGAGCTAAGGTGCTTTGAAATGGGCAACTGCTGTCTAATCCCAGGCGATGCCCGGGCGTTTGGCTGCCCAGCCTGCTGGGTGCCTGCAGCATTCCGCTCGGGACTGGAGCCTGTTCCCGAGCACTCTGCCGCTGTGCAGCAGAGGAAACAAGATTTGCAGGAGGAGGAGGAGGAGAAATACCTGCCAGGTTAAATGCCTGAAGACTGAAATGCACAAGGAACAAGTAACAGTAGTTCTGACTTCAGTATTTATTTAAAACTATGTCTAAAAATATATTTGGAATAACAAACCAAGCTGAAATTTTCTGCAAGTAACGAAGGGAAAACAGACAAAGAATTTGAACATCTGTTTTTTTGTAGGTAAGAAACAGTCAAATTACATTCACTGGGGACCATTTTCCTGAGGTCAGAGTGATGCCCATGATGAGTCCTCACCTGCGTATCATTATCACATAGTTGCACCATGTTTTAGTCACGAAAGTATGAGACCAGGAGCTCCACTACTGTAGATCAGCAACCTCATTAACTGAGACTGTCACGGAGAGCAGGGTGAACCTCAGGACTGGGTTTTTGAGTTTATTTTTCCATTTTAAGCAAAATTACTTCATAGAACAGTAGTAAAAGAAAAAGGATTGATTATATAACAAAAGAACTCATATTGCTGCACTTGCTTCAACATTTAAAAAACATTTGATGCTCTTTTTATTCTCAAGCACTTTTCTCTGTAGAAGAGCGTTTAGGAAGCCCGTAGCTGTGTTAGCTGGCAGATGGAAGCGGTGAGCTCTGCTGTGGATGGGAAAATTAACCTTCCTGCAGTGCAGGCATTTCTTTTTTTTCCTGTGCTCCTTGAATACATACACTCCTTCCTATATGGGATGAGTTACAGGAGCACAGAAAAGAACCATGAGAGTGTCTTATGAAAGTGGCACTGGGAGTTTGTGCTTGATGCTCATGGGTATTTAATTTTAAAACAGTTTTTGAAAGGTTTGAGAGCTTGACTATATAGAGGTAATAATACAGTGCCAGAATACTTGTATCCATAGAGGCTCAACATTTCATATCCCTCAGAAAGGAGCATGAATCCTCCAAAAAATTCTCTCAAGATCCTCCATAAGAGGTTAATGATTTTTTATTCATTCATGAACTACCTAAGAATAATATGGACTCGTTAATGAAGTACTAAAATGAATGATAAGTTAAAGGTAAGTGTGTTCATTTCAGGACCAAAGAGGACTGGAAGGAACTTCCAAAGAGCTGTGTGCATCAGCACTATGAAATAAACTGCAAATAAACTTGAAATAATGCAGGTAAAAAGGGGCAAAATTAAGTGACTTCCAGGCTTAAGGTTGTCAACTCAAGAAGCAAATGCAAACATCTGCCCAAATGATCCAGTGGAAATATGGCTTCGTGACCTCAGCTGTGCAAACATTTCATAACTTGTCAGGCTACAGAGGAACAGGATAGTGAATAGTAGATAAAATACACTGTTTTACAACTCCGTGATGCGTCACTGAAATGGTGGTAGTAGTCTAATTACTGGCTTAAAGGGGTATTGAAGAATTTTAAAGAGCCCAGAGACAGGAGGTAGAATCAATTAAGGGCTCAAAAATTATCTTATGAAACAGTACAGAAAAGCCTGGCAGACTGACAAATGCTAAAGCACGTAAAGGAAATAGAAACAAACAAAAAATAGCTTTGTGACAAATACGAAACTAAAAACATGTATTTAATTCGCATGTTACCTGTGACTGAAACCGTGACTTGAACTGTAAATGCTAAAAGAACTGCCTTTTCATCCCACCTGTCATCATATTCTGGAACTTACTGGCATTCATGCAGCAGTTTTAACCTACAGCTTCCCACATTCATAATGCATTACATGTGTCTATGTGCGTGTGGGTAAAGTTTAAGGACTTTGTTAATTGGTCTGTGCAACAGATGACAAAGAATGGCACAGTGGAATCTGAAGAAGCCAATACCCTGACACTGGATGATATTTCTGATGATGATATTGATCTAGACAACACTGAAGTAGATGAGTACTTCTTTCTACAACCCCTGCCGACCAAAAAGCGAAGGGCATTGCTGCGCGCTTCTGGGGTGAAGAAGATTGATGTGGAAGAGAAACACGAGCTGCGGGCCATCCGCCTGTCCAGGGAGGACTGCGGCTGTGACTGCCGCCTCTTCTGCGACCCAGAAACTTGCACTTGCAGTCTTGCAGGCATAAAATGTCAGGTAAGTGTCTGCACTATTGATGCTATTTAATGATCGAGGGGAGGGGAGTGCCTGCACATGTGTGTGCTTTTGGTTGCTAAAGTTAGAACTACTGGAAATTAATTAATTACTAAATAAGAACACTTGTGGATCTGAAGCCAGGTTTTTTTTTAAGCCCCAGGTGTAACAGCATATAGTGTGCAACGCAAACAATTCCTAAAAATCTTTCTTTATGATTGGTTTAGGCACATACATTGTTTTGTTTTGTTTTGTTTTGTTTTGTTTTGTTTTGTTTTGTTTTGTTTTTTGGGGGGGTGGGGGTGGTGTTCTTGTATAACTATTGTGCTCCTCCTGTTCTCTTTGGCCTTTATCTAAATATGCAGATGTGGACATCAGAAGAACCAGTAGCCTGCAGATTTCAAAAGGGATATTACCTTTTGTTGCCAGACAATTCACATATTGTGCAAATGTGAATTATAGTCAAAACTCAGTGAGAAACAAGAAGTGAAACTCTGTGGTACCACCCTTTATTTAATGTGCATGATGGTTAATACTCGTGCCTGATCGGTTTGCATGTAGGCAGTAAAAAACACATCTCCCAGTACAGCAGGTAGTTTTTCCTCTGCAGACTGCAAAGGTACTTCATAGTGGGCATTTACATAGTGTCCTACATACAACTGTCAATGTCCCAGAATGTTCTCTAAAAGACGTTTCCACTAATTCTCCTGACTCACTGTTATGCAACTGGGTTGAGCTCTTCCTGAACACGTTTTTCATTGTATCTTAAATCCAACCTAAACTTTCTCTGCTGGTTTAAATAATAGATTCTCTTCGCTCCTGCTGTTTTAATCTTTGTGTGTGGCAGATGTACTGCATTGTACTATATGGTTCTCCTCAGCGTCATGTGATGTTTAGGTGTTATAGTGCAGATGCAAATGGTTGACCATAAGCTCTCAAGCTGACCTATCCCACTTGGGGCCTCAGTCACATTTTTAGAAGTTTAAGACAGCTATCATTGGATTAGTTTTGCCCAGTCTGTTGAGCTCACAATGTTGCATCTACAATTGACTGGAACACCTTTTAAAACGTACTTGAGTTTTTTATTCCTACTTTCAGTGGTCAGCTGTCACCATTGGCAACTTTATAAAGGTTTTTATACATGATTCATTTTGTTTCAATAGGTTTCTAGCTTCTGTGATTTTTACCAAATTTTAAGACTCTTTCTGGGTCTGCTTTTGCCTGGACTTGAGCACAACAGGAAGCAAAGCTGTTTCAGATCCATAAGTAAAAAAACTACCAGTTTTTTGTTCCGCTGGGTACTGCTTTCACTCAGGGAACAGCCACATATTTTTCCTGCTCTGCAGCATGGGTGCATGTTCGTGTCCCTCACTGTTCCCATCAGGGCTAAATTCCAGGGCTAAGCCTTTGCATTCTTGTTAGCTTTGCCTGTTCTTACAAGTACTTCTCAAGGTGAATCCCACTTGTCTACTGCATTTCTCTAGGCTGTCTGGGTTCTGTCATAGCACCAGTTTCATGCTGTGTATTGTTAATCTGTATTCTTTTTTTTGAAAGGTGGATCGTATGTCTTTTCCGTGCGGTTGCACTAAAGAAGGGTGTAGCAATACAGCAGGTAGAATTGAATTTAATCCTATCCGTGTACGGACTCACTTTTTGCACACCATAATGAAACTTGAATTGGAGAAAAATAGAGAGCAGCAAGTTCCAGCCCTAAATGGCTGCCACAGTGAGATAAGTGCACACACTAGCTCTATGAGCCCAGGACCCCATCCGGCTGAATATTCAATTGCGGAAAATTTTGAGATCGAAACGGAACCTCCAGCTGCAGTTATCCATTCTCAGGCAGCCGAGGACTTGGGCTGCCCAGGGGAAGAGGAGGAAGAGGAAGATGGGAGTAGCTTTTGTAGTGGAGTTACAGATTCTAGCACACAGAGTTTAGCCCCTAGTGAATCAGATGATGATGAAGAGGAAGAGGAAGATGAGGAGGAAGATGATGAGGAAGAAAAAGCAGATGATTTTGTAGAAAGCATGGGCTCCCATGCTGATATGGTGCCTCTTCCTTCTGTCCTTTGCTACTCTGATGGAACTGCTGTGCATGAAAACCACTCTAAAAATGCCTCATACTATACTAACTCTTCAACTCTGTATTACCAAATAGAGAACCATGTTGCTGGCCCTGCTAACCAGATTGGCGAGACTTACTCAGAAAGGGATGCTGTCAAGAACGGTAGTCTTTCTCTGGTGCCTTACAACGTGACTTCAGAACAGTTTGTTGACTACACACGGCAATCAGAGGAAACTTTTAGCAGCCCTCATTACCCTTCCGCAAATCCCTCAGTGATTGTTTGCTGCTCGTCGTCTGAAGGTGATAGCGGTGCTCCATGTAACAGTTTATACACTGAGCACAGGCCAAGTCACCCTCAAGTGGAATTTCACTCATACTTGAAAGGTCCTTCTCAAGATGGCTTTGTCTCAGCTCTGAACGGCGACAGCTGTGTACAAGAGCACCCTGCTGAGAATTCCCTAAACCTCCCAGAAAAGAGCAGACTGCACGAAGAGTGCATCAATTCACCAGTGGTAGAAACAGTACCTGTTTAATATTAAACTTATTCTAGGACTGACTGCCTGTATTAAAATGCACTCAGACTGGATTTCCTAGAATCTTACTTTTTTAAGAGGTAACAACGTGTGGACTATAGTCAATGTTCCAGACACATTGTGTTTTCTCAAGCTACACTGGCAGCGGTATTGCACAAAACCAGTTCATGTAAACATTTAAATAAAAATAATCAAACTGTCTTTTGATAAAAATAAAACACGTGAGTGATAAAAACAAACCACAACCAACGTATTTCAAAGTAGCCTACCTGTCAAACTGTGTGAAACCTGCCAAGCTAGCTGAATCAAAGCTTCCTGGTTTGGATTGTCGGGCCTGTGCAAGATTGTTAAAGATGATACTTTGAAATAATCATGTTTAGAGTCCTAATTTTCAACATATCTGAAAAGATGGTAAGTTTAATGTAAAAGTAACTACTGTACAAAAAAGTTTTAATTGTTCTGTACTGTATGTATTTTATTTATGGTAGTTTAGTACTCACGTTTTGATAACAATGAACAGCATGTTCATTTAAGCAGAAGATCCGTATCTACTTACAAAGAGCATGTCCACTTTTCATCTGGAGTACCATGTCTTGGTTTGGGGTTATTTTGGTTTATTGGTTTTGTTTTGTTTTGTTTTTAAATACCATTTCTGGTAAATTATGTTGAAATGCATTTTTAGAGTGTACTATTTTCTCTTGTACTGTTCTTGACAACCCGCAGAGTCAGAAATGGGGCATTTACAACTTCTAGAAAGGTGAAAGGTAGACAATCCTTCATTAAAGTTAAAATCAGTGGCATTCCAGAACGAGTACCCCCTCCCCAAAGGAACATTATCTTGTATATAATTGCAGAGCAGTAGCTTAAGCTTGCACAGCACCTTTTTAGGCCAACAAACATTCAGATACTTATGCACTTTAGTGCCATTTTTGCAGTACTGTAATAACTGCGGGAACTGTGAATTATTTTGGAGAAATGCCATAGCTCCAGACTCTGAGGTGTATGGAAGATCTTAAAATTCATTGTAACAAAACCTGTATGTTTTTCTGAAGCCAGTTTATGAGTATGTCAGTAGGTAATTTATAAAAGCAGAGGCTTGCCGCTCAAAGGTTAACTGAAGCATGGAAGAAACTGTGGAAGTGTCTAGATTTCTTAACTATTTAGCAGCTTTTATGAAATATGAGATGGGCTTTTGTGGACTTCTGATTGTATCTCAACTGTACAGAGTCATTTGGTCTAATTAGGAACCAGTGGATTCAGTCAGGAAAGAGCTTCAGAAATTTTATATCTGCTAAAGTTTGCCAGCAAAATAGCACATGCATCGTGTGGATATCTGTTACTTTGTACACCATTTGTTTTTAAATGAAATGGGAATTAAAATACCTGCTGTATCTCGCTGTATTTCAACCTTTAATTTATTAAGCAACCTTGCTTTCTTCTAGAAAAGGAGGTATAAGGACCTGCTTTTCTGTACACTGATAATCCTGCACTGCCTTATTTTGATTTCAAAGTCTATTTTAAAGTTTGTTGGTCTTCTAATATGGAACTTTTATTTATTATGCATCAAATGGGTTGAAGTGTAGCCCTGTCTCATTTGTCAAAATAAGGATCAGCATAGTAGTTTTTATCTGTGTCAAATCTAGATGGTTATCAGCATGCATGTAAACACAGTGTAAATTTTAGCTCTGTAACTGTGACTTCTGGTTAGAAGCTCTTTAAGACACCATGTACAGTACTCCAGTAGAAAAACTGCCAGGATTTTAAAAAAATAAGCTGACTTCATTTTTTAATATGAAATTTGGGCAAAGTGATTTCTCATTTTTATGCTACATTAGCAAAATATTTTTACTCCATGTAGTAGCTGGAAAGGTTTTTTATTTACTTGTTTCCACAAGAAGTCCTACATGTTTTATATGAACTACATCAACAAGCCCTAATTCTCTAGGGACTGGATTCCACACTCACAACATACTCCACCTCCTGGGAGAGCTTGGTCACATTGGTTATCTGTTCTTTAGCCTCTCTTCCTCCTAGTCACAGAACACTCTAGTCTTTCTCTAAAGGCCGAGTAGCCAGGTAAGCACATGTGTTCTCCAACTCCATACAGCAAACACCCAACATTATTTGTAAAGGAAAACATGTTAGTTCATTAAAAGTTCCGTATCTAAGAATAAGAATAATGTTAGTCTGTTCAGGATATTCTATGGGCAAATGTAACACCTCTGTGTTTCTGTATGTCTTGCATTAACAACAGGCTGAAATCTGGCACTCTCACTCAACACCAGCACCAAAAGCACAAATCCCTTTTACTTAAGCTGGGACAGTAGCTGTGAATCAGTAGCAGCTTTTTAACCTCAGAGTGTGTTGGCTACTGGAGGATCACGAACATTTTACCAGGGTATTTCTCTCAGGGGAAAATTAAATGAAATGTTTTGTTGCATTACTCACCCCCTTACTCAGCAATAAGAAATTATTTTCTTGGCCCGTACTTTCCTATGAAAAAATATCTTTAATGTTAGCAAGCATAGTGTGTGATTAACGTTATAAAATACATTTCAGCTACCTTCTAACTGCCGAGTTGGTAGTTGTTTAATATGTCCATTGGTGTAGGCTTCAGACCCAGGGCCTCCTTAATATTAGCATCTGTTTAAATTTCCGAGTACTTTGATGTGTATGTTCCATGCCAGTGGAGCATCAGGGGTGAGTACAGCTGAATTCTCTAGAGCTTGCAGCATAGGATAGCAAGCACTACTTTGTGATAGGGTAGAGAAGGCAGTGATTATACGAAGAACTTGATTAAGTAGCTAATTCCTGAGAGTCACAGAGTAAAATGTGCAGAATAAAGATTTATGTTGAAAAAAAGACTCTTAACTACCTGGTGATAATGTAAATAGTAATACCTTTCCTTTGATCCAGTCTGATGTTTTATGATCAAGATTTGATTCTCAGGATACAAAGCAAACAAATCTTGTTTAATTCCTGCAACAAGTTACAGTCAATCAAGTCTGTTTATCATTCCTGGAGGTTTCCTGGTAGCTATAACTAATAATACCAACAAGCCTAAAACCAGAGGAGGAAATACTCAGAAACCTCTTCCTTTCAGTATAGGCTAAACCTGTTCCCCAGACAATTCCATACCATCCAATAGCAAAGCTAAGGCCTTTTCTAGCATGCATAAGTTGACTAGAGTGAAATAAACCACCACAAGTGCAGCCCTGACCCAAAGAGGTAGGCTAATTTAACTGTGACATCGAGAGTGGGCTACAGAAACAGGGTGGAAGTCAGCATTCCCACCCCTTGGTTAGGCTTCCATTTTCGGTTTAGAAGAAAAAAGTCTTCATATAAGGAAAGATAACTCATGAGATGGAAAAATGTTTTAATGTTATTTTCTGAGCTGGTATATAATATGATATGATGTGTCTCATTTCCCAGTTGGTTAATTTTTGTGTTGATAAACAGTTCTTTCATTCTGGGTAATCTTATTTCTGCCTGCTAAAAGTACTCCAGTACTAAATGATAAACGGCAATACTTGCTTCTGTATTGACAGAGTGTATCATTTGTGGAAGTGCTTACTTTACTGGTGGCTGATTCAGCTTTATTTCCCAGGATACCTGGCTACCAATAATCACTCCAAGGAAGCCAGGTACCAAATTGATGGATAGTTTACAGAAAAAAACGTGTTATAACACAAAGACTTCCCACTTCCAAAACAAAACAGCATTTTCACACAGGCCACTGGAACACCACCTAAAACTGGATGCCTTTTTGCCTATAGTGTGAACTCTGCCTCTGGGAAAAAGTACATTAGAGTCCATATGTAAAATTTTAACTCACATGAAACATAAAATTAGAGTCTTTCTAGCAAAATTGCCGCAGCTGGAATTGTTCCCTCAGACCTAGTACTCATGCCCACTGGACAATTCTTGAAAAAGAAAACCAAACAACAAACTGGTCAGTAAAACTTTCTAATATTGCTTTCCTTTAAAAAAAATAATAATCTTGATGAGGGTTATGCCATTTTCATCAAAAAATTCTAGATTTGTAAAGTTTTAATATTTTTCATTTACACAAGTCCCTGCTAGTGAGTCATAATTTGAGGTGACATTTCTCTTCAGGCCATTGATTGCTCTATCCTAGTACCCATCACTTGCTGTAACTGTGGTTCAGCCAGCTCTCTGATCTGTTACCCGAGGCAGTTCACAAAGCAGCCTGCCTTTTGGCTTGGTTTGTGCAGAAACTCCATTCAGTATTCATGGTGGTGTTACTCCACCTAACTGGAGCTGGGATTGCTAAATGATCCAGATCCAGTTTCTAGTCTTACCTGGGTGTTGGATTTTAGTAACCGTGCTAACAACCTGATCTCCTAGCGTTTCCTGCCTCGCAACTGGGAGGACGTATGTTAAAGATTGTATACATACACTCATATGCAAACCAGAACATGCATTATGGCTTTTAATATTTCAGCTGTTCCTGACACTTTGATAGAAATGTGACGTCACAGAGAGAGTATTGGGCTCAGAGAGAGGAGACTGGGTTCTGGTGCCTTTGCTTTTCACCTGCTGTGCCACTTCCATTTTCTGTGCAATGGTTTGGTTTGTAAGGCACTGAGAGAGAATGTGATAAAAATCATTCCATATAACAGGCAAAATACCAGCTTTTTCCCTTTTTTTTTTTTTTCCTTTGGCATCATAGCTGAATTTCTGTACTGCTCACTAAGTCAGCTTCCCAACAAAGCCTTATCCAGCTCACAGTGAAAATGAGAATAAAAGCTGTGTTGAGTGTACAATATTTACCTGTGCAGTGCTTAGCATTTAAGCAGCAGGATTGCAGTACTTGGCTGCAACGGGCAGTCTCATGCTGCTGCAGGTTGTCTTCTTCCCCCAGCTGAACTGCCTCTGGAAACGCCATGTCTGCGCTGCTCCTGCGGCGAAGCAGGTGCCCTTACTCACAGCTAAAGAAGAGAGACCCGTGGTATTATTTTAAAAGGCATTTGGTAAATAAGAAACTCTCATGTTACAGCTCCTGAGTTGTACATACAGTTGTACATACGGGTGTTCATTGTGCCAGGTGTTTATTTCTGGGAGTCGGTCAGGAAGAGGGACAGAGGATGATCTGGGGAACGGCTTACATGTTTAGGGGGGTTAGGCTTTCCCACTGGGACTAAAGAGGAGTAATTCTATCATCTGCTGTATTATGGTTGCAGAACATTTGATGTAAAATACTTAGGAAAGCTAGAGAGAATAAAAAGAAAACAAAAACAAAACCCAACAACTCAGAGAATATATTCTATAGAATTTATTTCTAAAATACTAAATCTGATTACTATTTTTTTAAAATGGTAGAAAGCTACTGTTATTTTCAAAACAGAGTCTAGTTCATTACCACCTTCCTTGGTATGAGAAATCTCAACATTTGCCTTTTGAATGTTCCCATTTTTTTAAAAATATCCCTTAATTTTGTTGTTTTCTGTAATCACTGTCCATGTGCAAATTATTAATAGTCCATTTTCTCCAAGAAGTGTGAAATCCAAAGCATAAATATTGTGAAGTGATGAACAAGTGTGATTTAGTTGTAAAGATGCCTGAGTCAACACACGCTTGAGTTCTTCGTAAGTGCTTCCTGTTCACCGTCTCTTTCCACCCCGGAATCAGAGGCAGCTTTTAATTTTTATTGCTAATAAATGTGCCAGAATACTGTTTTCCTTTAAGGAGGAAAGTTATAACATCCTTGAGAACTTTCTGCTACCATAATGGCTGATACCAAGAACTTTACTTTTTGTAAGAACATCTGATTCATGAAACACCCGTTTTGCAGCTTCTTCCTTTTTTTCTTAACCTTCCTCCACTCACCTTTGTGTTTGGGAGAGGCCTGTCGTACAGCGAGGCTCTTGATGAAAATCAAGCACAAGGGTAATTCTAGTGTCCTTTGTGCTATCTTCTACTTTGCTAAATACTTCATTTTGGTTTTCACTTAACATTAGCATGTAGATAGACCAGAACTGTCGGAGAAATAGCGCCCCCGTTGGCTCTGAATATGAGTCAAGAGGGAGGGATGCCAGTTGGGGTCTAGAGACTCTCCATACGCACAAACAAATAGGAAGGAAACCTCCCGCACAGGCTGCAGGGATGTGGTGGGGGATCCTCGTTGTCTCCTGAGGCCTGAAGATCCAGGGAAGGCTCTCATTCTTCACACAGCATAGCTCCCACTACAGGATGAAAATCCAACATTAGGGAAAGCAGAAAACCATAACTTAGGGGAACAAAAATTTCCTTCAAACTACGGTTATGATTTTCTTCCTTTTTGCTAATATAAGGAATAAATAATATGTTAAAAGCACCCTTTTATAAAATAGAAGTTAATTCGATGTTAAAAAAGTTAAAAATATTACTCCCCTACTGTATAGGGTGGTACAGACCACACAGAGGGTCCCACTGACGGGAAAAGCACATTCGTGATGCTCCGTATTGCCAGGTGAGAAGTTGACAGTCCTTCATCCAGGGCTGGGGCTAAAAGAAAAGAAAAAACAGAGGTCAGAAGGCAAACTTCATTTATTTATGCAATTCCTTTAATTTGGACCTTAGCAACGACACTTTTGTTTTACTTAGGTATTTTATGAATGACTGACAAATAGAACCAAGTCAAAAGAAGTTTGCCTCGTGTGTATGTTCTCCAGCTGTGCACTTTTCCAACAAGCCATGAAGACTGGAATAGCTTTTCTTGATGGAGAGGAAAATGGTGGAAGGTACAAATGAACATCACTGTTCTAACAAAGGATCTTGAGTCAAATGTCCTGAGGCACGGCTGGATACACCCTGGAGTCAGTGACTGGAGAGTTAGGGCAATTTAGAGGAAAAGAAGGATGAAGGTTAGAGGTCGATTGATGAGGACATTTTTTTTCTTCAAAAGGGCAGAAGAAAATATATATAAAAGAAAAGGAAGGAAAAAAGGAAATTAAGATCTCCCTAGAGCAAGGATGGAAGAGTATATGTAAGTTCACAACAAACTTGGCCATGTTAAATACTAATATTAATTCTCGTTTAATATATTTTAAAACAAACATGAACTCAGTGCAAACAGGAAATACCATTTTCCTATAGCAGTTGTAAACAGGCAGACATTAAATAAAAGACTTATCCAAAAGCATGGGGTAAAAACTACAAAGCAAGGCAACACTGGAAGCATTGCTGCCAGTCTTTGTCTGTGTCAGCCACACAGCCGTGCCCAGTATCATCTTGGTTACCTCTGGACCCAAGCACATGCTCTGCTATGAAGTGTTGCTCAGCCAAAGGAAGAAGAAATAGGTGTCCTTTTTATTAGCATTTGAGTTTGGGATTTTTCAACTGAGACTTAGTAGCCATTATGGCAGCTGATTCATCTAATTCTCCATCTTGCACTTTTTAAAGATTGGGTTGGAGCATGGGCAAAGGTCAGCCTTGCTGGGGCACTGGGGATCACTGTAAAGAACCAGCCTCCTGTTTGTGAGTCTCTGATACAGATGGAGCTGGAGTTTTCTGCTTCTTGAGAAGGTTACATCATCAGCGTGTGCACCGGCAGCCGGTCCTCAAAACCAGCCACTAGCATGCCGGGGCTTTTCAGACCATTTCACACAGGTACCACCAGTTCCGTTCCCACATAATGCCCACGTAAACAGTGCTCAACAACTGGGCCCTTCTTTTAATTGACTGACTGTGGGCACTTCTCTGGAAATACGTCTGAAGTGTAGTTTGTGAAACGTTTAAAAATAAAAGTGTTTGATGTAAAATAAGCGCTAGACATTTCACAGTGCAAAAATAGTCAAAATCTGTAGGTTACAAATCCATTCCTAAGAGCCTCAGCCTGTAATATTGTCTTAGTAAAGTTGGTCTTTTAAGTTAAATTGCATTCTGGTGTAATAACCTTTTACAAATAAAATTATTAATACTTATGTACTGGTTAATACCTGTTAAAATAAACAGGGCAATTGGTTTATTTTTAGGTTGTTTCTATCTACAGGTAGTATGTAACAATTTTGAAAAAAACAAACACAAAACCCAACCACAAAACCAACATTTACTACATTTTTTTATGTGTAAAGTGTTTTCATTTTTTTAACCAATGCAAAATACATAACATTTACACTGTCTAGTCCAGTCTGTCTTTTAGAAGCTTCATCTCTCTCTCTCTGTATATATACACACCATAAGAATGGAAAAGTGCTTTTGAAATTTATTATGGCAAGTGGTAAACAATGCACCATGGCATGGATTCAAGAGCTCTTCACTTGATGATCTTTCAGACATGTAGCTCATTCAAATGGGACTAGGACATTCTGGTGTAATTGCAACCATTTGTTTAAAATTTGTACATTACTTCTAATTTTACTAATTTTTCGAGAAAAATAATTCTGTTAAGTACTTACCACTTTCCATTACAGATGATCTTGCATACAAAAGTTGTGGAGATCTCAACAGTAAAGCAACACGTTTAATTGGACTGCTGCTTTTAAACTGTTTGAAGAAGCAAAGGGAAAGAAAGTTCATCTTAAAAATCTGTATATGGAAATAATTTTAAGCCTCACGAACTACACGTCCTTAATTTCTTTCGGTTTCTTTAAAACAAGTTGTAACATCAAGATGCCAAAGGGTACTATAAGCTACAATAAGAGTCAACAGAACTTAACCTAGACCTTATGTTGTAATAATTTATTCAAATTAACTGTATTCTTCTGTATTTATATTTTCGGTATTTATTATGAATTATATGGAATTTGATGTATTTATTGTGGCTTATTACTGCAGTGTATATATTACAAAAATGAGCATTTTTAAGTCTTAACCTTAGGTTTTTTTGTTAATTAGTGGCACTTGTATCACCTGTATTTTTATTACATATATTGTACAATATATATTGTCCATTTGTTTGCAATGAAGTAAAACAGGTTTCTACGTTACATCATGGCTGCCAGTGCATCGTGCATCTTATTTCTACCCGGCAGTCACCAGACATTCCCTCCTCCTCTAACACAGCCAGAATTAGAGCTGCACCTTCTCGTCCAGAGCCTCTAAGATGCTCTGCCAAATGTCAAGCATTTCTCCTTTTCCTCATAGTCTGATGGAATAAGGAGAGGCAGTTTCTGTTTGAAGGTTTTGGGTTTGCTTTTTTTGTTGTTGTTGGTTGGGTGTTGCTGATGCTTTTTTTTTTTTTTTCAATTAGCATATAAAAATTTAAGAAATGAACAGAAATGCCTTGTTAGGTATATCCCTTTGTGCTTTCATGCTACTACTGCCTCCACTTTCTTTAGAATACATGATTCACCTGCAGCTATCATGGTGAATTTAATAATTTTCATTTCAAGTTAATGAAAGAACGGCTTTTCAACAGCTGTTGGGAAAAATCTTTTGCAACAGCTCTCTCTAGTGGACAACTGGCAGTAATTTTATACACCAAAACATTTCAATGGCTGCAATGGTGTATAAAGCATTCTGTTAAATCTCAGGACAACTGCCTAATTATTTTGAAAACTGCTGATCAACATTCTGTCATTATGAAAATAATGAACAATCACAGTTCTCTGCCATCTTTTTATTCTGATATGTATTCAAATAACTATCAGCTGTATACTTGCAAAAGTAAGTTATCCTTAACTGTGCATTAACAACAAATTACATAAGGCTAAGTTGTATTTATGAAAACTGATGGAGGTCAGATGTTTTTCTCTAGATTATAAAGAAACAAAAACATTCTCACAGGATTTAAGATAGCATTTGTCTTTGATAGGAGTTAACACAGAATGGAATTTTTGGATTGCCATGAACTGTGGTTAACAGTGATGCTCCAGGGCTTGCTAAGCAATATTAACACAAAAGAAATTGTAAAAAACTTTCAACACTAGCCATCAGGATGCCCGTTCAGCAGTAAGAAGGCTTAACACTAAGGTTCAGTTGTAAGTTGATGTATTAATATTACTCATGTAACTTTATACTCACGCTACTGTAAATCAGCAATTACCCCTGAAGTGATGAAACAAAATGCTCAGGTGTGGTGAATGGGCAAAGTCTCACTGCAGTTAATAGTGTCATAGCCAAGCAGAGCCACAAAGGACCAGTGGCGACTCTTGTTCATGAGTGGGAGCTGCCCAGAGCTATGGGCCCTGAAGTCCCAGAAACATTTAGTCCCATATTGCTTTGTCCTGCTAGGAGTAAGGCTGAGCTGTCCTGGTCGAGGATCAAGCCTTCTTCAGCACATGTGATTACTTTCCTGCATGTATAAGAGAGGATGGTGAGATGGAGGTTAATGCTTAGCACTAGCTTTTCTGGTAACCATCAGCAGTTCACAACCATCGGACTGACATACAAATTTTACATGCTGCTTACGTAACAGCATTGTGTTTTTACCCCTCCGTGGGGGAAGAAGAAGAAGATAATACCATTGCTGAAAGTGCTTTAAATTGAAAAAAAAAAAAAAAAAGGCATGAAAAGAACCCCGGCAACAAATTCCCATCTTCAGCATTTTGCTGACATGCATGTTAAGGGCATCCAGAAGAGCTGTAGATAATGTGAAGCACTTGTTTTAGTTGGTTTTTAGACATAATAATACAGCATTAAAAATAAATAAAAATCCTCAGTTTGATTTATTAGCTAGAGGAGAGTAAAGGCTTCTGATTTACCCGTTTCAGTGTGTACTGTGACTGTGATGTCTGCAGGACAAATGAAGGATTATGCTACGCAACAATGCTAAATGTTTTCAATAGACATCTCAGTCCTGCTAACGAGAGAGAATGCATCATGTCAGCCTCCTTCCACAACTCCTAAGTGGGGTGTAGCCCAAAGGAAAATTCAACTGATTTTAAGATGGTTAGGGTGTGATATAGCACTGTGGCCTACTTTCACTATACATTAATTATTTCTCTCTTATGTCATTACTAAAGAATGTTCTGGATTATGCAACAAAAATGTCTTGGTTTCTGATACCAAAAGGGGATTTAGCTTGCACAAGCTTTTGATTGTATGGCTTGGTTTATATGCACACCACAAAATGCACTCTATCGCCAGACTGTGGGTGCATTTGCATTTGTGTTTAACTGGTTTACTGCTTAACTACAAGCTGTGGATAATGGCAAACCAGCCTCTGCAGAAAAGCTCCTCCACTTATACTGGAAAAGCAAAAAGCATTTTTAGTTGTAGTTTACTCTAGCATTTCCCTTGGGCTTTTGACACCAGTCCCAAGCAAGTATTGGAAACACACACTGGAGCCACGCGTTACCTTTTTTGGCCACACCTCTGCCCCTTCCTTCCCTTTCACATGAAAGGCACAGGCTGCCCTCATCTCACTTGGCCTTTGTGTGGCTTCATTTTTCTGCAAATCCCCTTTCTTCCTGCCAACAATTAGGGCTGCTTCTGCTTTAGCTCATGGCAGAGCTGAAGCAGAAACCCAGCTTTTAGTAAGGCCCAGGCAACCCACAGAAACCAATTTTTGATCCACAGCCAGCAAAAACATTGCAAGCCTACACTGTAGCCACACGTTTTGAATGAGTCAATAAGTGGCCTTCAACTCTTCATTTTCAGTTATCTAGACAAAGGGGTAGTAGCCAGCCATGATTTGCCCTGAATTTGCTAGCTTTCTCTTTCCTTCATTCCTTTTTCCACCCTTGTTACACATTCCAATCCCTTTTGAAAATATACACAAGAGCGCTTGGATTAAGGGTCAGGCAACTATATACAGTGAAAGCTTCCTTGTCCCAGAGTAGCACAGTTCAACATTTAGGTAAAGTGTGCTGTGTCATTGTGAACTGCTGTTCCCCACTAACTTACAAACCTTACTATTGCATACAAACAATTTAATTTCAAAACAAATTTTAATATTAAAGCAAAGATATTTTATTCAGATGCAAAGGTAATCTGTGGGGATAAATGTTATGTTATTGAATGGCCTTGAGAAGCAATTATACCAAAAGTGACAAAAATATATATAATGGTCTTCCTTAGCAAGAGAGGCAGTAGCTGGCAGCCTGTCAACTGACCAGTTATCAGGCAGAAGGCATGTGATGATTTCTCTGATAGCATACACATTGCCAACCACTTACCTTTTCCCTGACAGCACTGCTGAAGTGTAGCAGGTTTAGGCAAATGGAGAAGAAAGCATCTAGACTTCTGAGACCTATATGATCCAGGAGGCACTGAGGAACTCCAAAAGAATCACTAATTCAGTGAACTTCGGTGTAAATTGTCATTAAGAAACTTCAGCAGCACTTTATGATTCTAACCTTGGAGTTCTTCCTGAAAGTGCTCACATATATTTCCCATGCGAATGCCATTTCAGACAATACTCTTCCCATGACAGATTCCACATTCCTTGCTACCTTTCAATCTTTTCCTCAGACTCCTGCAGCCCTTCACTTGCACCGCTGTTCCACTCCTAGAGGAACCCAACCCCTACTTTCCTTGTGTTTCTTCCCACATCTCTTCTTTCTGCTGAGCATTTCTCCTAGTCCTGTTTCCAAATGCACTCAGTCCTTGATTTGACCACCTAGCTTTCTGTCTTTGTCACTGCTTCCCAAAGTTATGGTCTGGTCCTTCAGGCTCCATCAGTTTCTCCTTCTGTCAGATGCACAGAAAGCCCCTTTTTCTTTGAGATCTGAATGTGCCTGAAAATTATTTTCTCTTCCTTATGTAGGAATTAACACCTGCTAGGTGTAACCTACCTACCTGTACAGCTGATCTCACCAGCCATTTGCAGATGGCACACAAACTGTTTATATTACATCACACAAATTACCAAGTTATTTTAACTTTAGTCATTTACCAGTTTTAGGTGTTTCTCCTATCTCCTACATGTTTCCCAGGACTTAACTGCTAGTTGCGGCAGTTTCAGGCCTTAGTCATACTGAGTGAATACAGAAATTTGCCTACATACAGCTGTAGCACTGGGAATTTTCACAAGCCACAAATGCACTTGAGTAGATCATCCTTTCTGCAACCGCATTGCCAGGACGTTAGCAACCGCACTATTGTTTGTACTGGACTAACACACACTGGGCTGCACACCTCATACTGCGTTTCAGACTGCTAGACTTACACCTTTCTGCTTATTTTGAGCCAAAAAAAAAGAGAGCTAAGATAAGAAGGGAAACGAAACTAGTGGTAACAGAAGCCTGGGGAGGACAACCCCCCAAGTTCCCTTAGTTTTCTTCCATTTAATTTCTGTCCTCTCCCTAAGCTTTCTTCCTGGACAAATTCTGTTCTGTTCTCTTTGCTGTTATCCTTTCAGCCAGTCCTTCTTACTACTGCAGGCATTCCCTTCTTGAATGAGACATTATCATATATATTTCTCATTCATGAACCTTTCTGAAGTTCAACACTGACTAACAAGAATTAAGACATTACTGGCAAGTAATTTACCTTCAGCTGTTTTTGGAGTCCAGTAATATTAGGTACAAAGTTATAAAAGTATATAAAAATTGTAACAGCACATAAAGTGTTCCATTCTGTAGGCTTGAAAAAAAATACAATAATCACTATTGATTAGGAATCTGTGAAAACACTTAGCCTTATTGTGACATGATAGGTAGATCATTCAAGAATGCTGAGACAGAAATAATAATAACTTGTTAAAACCAAAGCATTTTTACAGAAACTTTACTGGCTTCATAGAACATTCTGTGAAACATCAATAGAAAAAAAATAATAAAAAAAATCAGTACCATCAGTAGAAACAATATCTTGCTAATTAACCATATGTGTTTATTAGAGCTGAGATTTTTAAGATCTGTGGAGCAATTGCAATAACTATGCTAACTGCGGAGACGGGGTTTGGTACCTTTCAGTAGGTGGTCTTAAAGGATCCAGACTCCCTACAAATACAAAAATCAGGTCAAGAAATCCTGGGGAACCAGAAACTGAGCAGATGGCTGATGGACCACAGGTAAGAAAAAAAAAAAAAGGTTCAAAATTAAAATGAGCTTTTCTGGGAGAAATTATATGAATTTTATTCAGAAAAGCATTGTCATAAGAAAGTTAATGCTAACAAGCCCAAAAACCCTCAGAGTGCTCAAACCCTGTCTTACCTTCTCTTACCATCTTACTCTTACCTTCAATAGTCTCCCACTTTTTGGAAAAAAAAAACCAAAACCAACCAAACAAAAAACCCAACAAAAAAATCAAACCACAAAAGCCCCAGTTAAACCTTTGCAATTATGCTACTGCACATGTCCAATAGCACTACCATTTTGGCCAACTTCCTGAACAGAGCTAAGAAGAAAAATATTGAGAATCTAAAGATCAGGCTTTCCTTGCATTTAAGCTGAGATAAACCTGCATAAAAACCATCCTGGTTATAGCAGTGGCTTCCCTTTGCCTTGAAATAGGTGGATGGTTAAGATCGCTCAGGGAAAAAGAGAAGGCAGTGGAGACAATGATGTCCATCATATAGAAGTTGGGAGGTTAAAGGAACTGTCAGGAGGGAGGAAGAAAAAGCTAGTGGGATAGTCACATTGAAAACAGGAACTACTTAATTCTTAACCCTCTCCACATACTTTGGAACAGTCTAACAGTAACAACATACTACTAGCAACCACTTGTATCATTGCTTATAAAATATAGTCAAACTAACATTTACATTATGAAGGACAGAATCTGATATTGTAGATTTAACTTTAAAAATATAGTTTTCAAAAACTTTTAAGAGAGCAACCTAAAATGAATGGTTACTGTTTATAATGCAGCTAAGGTTTTTTATTAAAATCCATTATTTATTTTTTTAAAATAAACTACTACTTGAAATATTACTGCACTCTTGACGAAAGTGCAGCTTGGCACAGTATGTTTTAGCAATGAAATCCCTACTTGAGGAATTCATGAGGTCTATTAAAATACAAAAAAGATTACATGTTCCTTCCTTGGAACATATGATAGAAAGTACAACCCTAAAGGAGATCTGTGCACAAGAAGTTCAAGTAATCAGCTATAGTTCTGACAACTTAGCCGCTGAAATCAAGCCCCCTGCATCTCAATCTAATATTATAATCTTGATCAGATGCTCTAAATAAAATATCTGTGAAATAGTTTACTTATCAGCAAAAATCAAAAACTGATGCTAAAAAAATCACAGAGAAGATGCACAATAACTAATACTTGAATCACTTGCTATTTTTCTTACTGCTGTTTTGTTATTACTTCTGAAAAAGGAATTTTTAAAAAATGTAATTTAATTTTAAAAATATTTTCTAAACTTCCTATTATATTTACAGATCTCCTATTGCTCTTCTCAAGTTGTATATCTATACGTATATCTCAAGTTGTATATATATACACACACATATTTGGAAATGCAATACTCAGTGTAGACACAGAAGTTAATTCCAGATCTCTGAACAGAATACAACAACAACAACAAAGAAGTCATTTAATGTCTTTCTCTGTTTACAGAAGTGCTTCTCTTTTTTCTTGCAGGTATTAGGGAGTCCAAGTAAGACTGAACTGCTAAGTACTGCAAAAATATAGACTAAAGTGTCACTCATAGGTTAAAGAACAGACAGAAAACTTATAAAAAAAAGTTTAGAGTGTTTGCAATAGTAGAAATGGTTAAAAAGCCTATGTTCAAGTGTCTTATGAATTTTAGGTTTTTGACCTATACTAGGCCAGAAAAGAAGCCTCAAAAAATGAAATGTTAAAGACAATTTTAAATCACAGAATAAATTTTCCCCTTCCACAAGCTAGAATGAACACAAAATATAATAACTAGCTGATCTGCTACACCTATTCTTTGTAGAACACTGAATGACAAGTACATATATTGCTATACCTGCTATAATATGGTCCTAAATTACCTACTAGAAAAAGTGGAACGCCTCTAGCACCGAGCTCCTGATCACGGAGATTCCTACCCCTGAGTGCAACAGGACCCATGTTTCATTTCAATTTAAATTCGATGCAAGTTCTGAATGTTACCTCTAAAATGAAAGATTGGTAACGAGCACACAAATGATGTTTCGTACATGCAAATTCCAACCTGACAAACTTGTAAGAGAAATGGGTTGAATGAAGGGACTACCCTTTAGTGCTATTAAAAAGAATGCATTTGCTGTATAACATGAACTAGGAACTGAAATAACTCAGGTCCTTTTAAGCAGTTATGCTAAATACCTTGAATTCTAGAACAGGTTCCTTGAACACTTGGTTTCCTGAGAG
Source organism: Jacana jacana (assembly GCA_013400555.1). Taxonomy (NCBI): domain Eukaryota; kingdom Metazoa; phylum Chordata; class Aves; order Charadriiformes; family Jacanidae; genus Jacana; species Jacana jacana. The sequence goes on along the minus strand of VZTM01016036.1, from coordinate 35,447 downwards.
GTCAACATGGCACAGCTGCTACCTGTGTAATCTCCCAGCATCTATTCATGGTTGTTGAACAATTTTCTCATTGACCTGCATCCTATTTTTCCTCAGCTCCTCCAGTTTGCCAAGAGCATTTGCTGCCCTTCTGATATTGGTTTGATCTGCAAAAGTAATACTTTGTATTCCATTACTGAATAATGGAAATATTTATCAGAGGACACAGGCAGATCTTTCTAAATGCCATTTGATACAGCCTTCCAGTTCCACAGTGGTATTAATAACCCTTCCAGGAAAATATTTTCAACAATTTATGTCCACAGTGTAGCACGTGATTTTAAGTCATACATGGGATATTCTCAGAGCTGTCACCAAAAGTCTTAGAGAAGCTAAGACATGACTCAAAGGCATGATTATCAAGCCAGAAAACAGAACTGACTTAATGCCTATGGCATATTCTTGCTGGTCTTGCTTATTCACTTGTTGTCTTTTAGATAACTTAGAACTACTGAAAGGAGTTCTTCTTGCTTTTCTTCAGAAGATGAACTCATTAGTCAGATACTGTTAAATTAGTGAAGGATAGTTCCCTTCCCTCCACTAGAAATAAAAAAAATAATTAAAAAAAATCAGCTCACAACATCATCCATCCATCAGACTCTGTACATAAATTAGCTTTTATTTATAAAGGTATTATTTATTTACCAAGACAAAAGGACAATTTTTTTTATTTTGTCCTATTCAACTGTCAATACCCACCCCTTCACACCGATTCTCAGCTTTATATTTGATCACACAGCCAAATATATTTGTCTTCACTTTAAAAATCTGAATTTTCTTTTCTTTTGGCACCCATGACTTTTTCCTAAATCTCCCTCCTCTTATAAGCACAGTACTTTAAGGAAAATATGATGATTTTCCTAAAATACTAAGTGTTACTAGCTGCATCTTACTAAGCCTGTTATATGCACCTTTCTTGAAATTCAGATCATTAAAGAGTTAATTACTAAGCTGGTTGCTGTAAGACCTCCTATTTCCCTCCATTTGAATAGATACTACAGATGTTCAACACAATTCTTTCAACAGGTTGCAAAGTCCAAGTACCTTTTTACCTTTAACGTTTCCCATCCCTACTTAATAACACCCCCAGTACTTGTAGACAGCAGTAAGTCTTCCCCTTGTCTTTATTCTGCTGCTTTCTTCCCTTCCTAGAAGTTTATTTTAATTGCATAGCCATAGTCCTCCCATATCATAACACGAGCAAATTTAAGGTTATTTTTAAACCTCCATAATTTGCATAAACCAATTAAGTTTTCGCCAAATCAGAATATAAAATTTTCTTATGAAATAGAGTCTACATTATTAAAGTGCAATTTTATGTGACTTTAGATGCTTTAAGGGTGGGATGATCACTAATCTCATGCTCATACCTTGAAATAGATATTTTCAAGTAAGCGTACATCTCTGTTGCTGAAGACGACATTGTGCAGAGGAGTTACCTTCATTAAAGAAGGCCTGAAATAATCACAGAAAATGGCCATTTTTGGTGGTTACAATGGAAGACTAACTGAAGAGTGTTTCATAACTCTGCATCCAGTAAAATAACTAAAGAAAAAGCCAACTGTATCCTGGGCTGCATTAAAAGAAATGTGGCCAGCAGGTCAAGAGAGGCGATTTTGTGACTCTACTCCACTCTGGTGGGACCCCACCTGGAGTACTGTGTCCAGCTGTGGAGCCCTCAGCACAGAAAAGACATGGTCCTGTTGGAGTGGGTCCAGAAGAGGGCCACAAAAATGATCAGAGGGATGAAGCATGATCAGAAGACAGGCTGAGAGTTGAGGGCGTTCAGCCTGGAGAAGAGAAGGCTCTGAGGAGTGGCCTTTCAGCACTTAATAGGGGCTTCTAAGAAAGATAGGGACAGTCTTTTTCAGTCTGTTGCAATAGGACAAGAAGTAATGTTTCTAAACTAGAAGAGTATAAATTTAGACTAGATAAGTAAGAAATTTTTTACAGTAGAGGTGGTGAAACACTGGAATAGGTTGCCCAGGGAGGTGGTCAAGGCCCCATCCCTAGAAACATTCAAGGTCAGGTGGAGAGGGCTCTGACCAATGTGATCTAGTTGAAGATGTCCTTGTTTATTGCAGGAGAGGTTGGAGTAGATTACCGTTAAAGGTCTCTCCCAACCCAAAGTGTTCTATGATTCTATGACATATTTTTAAATACTCAAAGGAAGGCTATTTATGAAGCCATAGCTCTACATGATCTATTCAAGTATTGTTATGAATGCTTCGAAGAATTTGATTGACAAAGCTAGCAGAATACTTAAAAAGGCCAAGGCCTCACTTGGACCGATAAAACTGAGGTCAGTCCTTTGTAAAGGGGAAAGAGTTACAACAACAACAACAAAATAAATTGACATGTAAGTGTTTGCACAAAAAATTATGTCCAGATAACATTAGAAACCTGTTAGGTAAACATTGCATAAATGACTAAAAGGTAGGGAAAAAAAAGTGGGGTTAGTAGATAGCATAATTTAAAAGCAATAATGAACAAAATGCTGAAAAAACCTGTTCATGTTAAGCAGGTCAGAAATCTATGATGATGTAATTTTGTCATAAATTTTAAAGTTTATGAAATGTAAAAACCCTATAAAAATTGACTAATTTAGTATCAGAATAAGCAGATTTTCCATTAAAATAATGACACGTATTTCTGTGAGACATTTCTTTTCTTCAGCATAAGAATTGATGTGCTAAAAGCTAAGCACTGCATGCTTGCCTATTTGGCTTTAACCTGAAGATCATATATTTAATTTTTCAAGTGAGGGAAATTAAAAAATACTGAGAAAAGATTATAACAAAGAAATGAAGTCAACTGATTGAGCATAAAAATATACATATAAAGCATCTTGTTTTGTAGACTGTATACAATAATGTCTCATAACTCTATAGAGAAAAGTAATCTTCTTCAGAAGTACTTAAAACACGTGGAGAAATATTATACAAACAGTCCCCAAGGCAAAAAAGGACTAGAATCCATGAATCAGTGGTCAAGACAAAGTCTTGTCACAGAAATACTGTAAACGTTTTTCTTAATTGGGACCTCAATCATCTTTGGTATAACAGGCTCCTAAGGAACCTCTGATGACACGTTTTATATCCAACTTAGATAAGACGGAAAAGAAACTTTTAAACATTTTGGACATAAAGCACACAGCACTTAAAAATGCAGTATACATATATGACCACAGTGTAGAATGGATCTTTTCTTTTAATAAAATGCTCCTGGCCTATAAATATAAAATCTTAATTGTTCTGGCCAAAGATCCACTTCTGGAACGGGTCTGATGGATTACAGGATGCCAAACTGGGATGCTTTCCATTTCCTGTAAGGCACATGTGTAGAGCTGCATTGTACAGAGTTTGATCCTAAAGTGGGTAAAAGAAAAACAAAAAAAAACAAACAAAAAGAAAGTAAACAATCAATGGGCATGCTATTTCCCCCCTTTGTGTTTTTTTCCCCAGTTTCATTATTGTTAAAAAGAGTAAGGCCATACTGGTAATGCAGAGGTGGTAGCAAATGAATACTAATATGCAAGTGTCAACTTATCTTGCTAGGAAATTAAAAAAAAAAAATATTTTAAGAGATAAAAAACCTTTAGATTGACTTCCAGGTAGATGCCCAGACACACACACTAAAGGATATCTATCAACTTTTTTCATAAGTGACATTTCTTCTATAGATTTAAAATAGTGAAATCATCAAGTTTTGGTCTGGTAACCCAAAAGCTGCTATGAGAAATAAACTTACACTTTTTTGGCTTCAGTTTTATTTTGATGGGTTTTCTTTTTAATTGGATGTCAAAAAAAAATTCATATAAAAGATCACTGATGAAGATGGCAATTCACTGCACCATCTAAATACCTTTTGACGCAGCCATTGTTCTTCTCCAATAGCAAAGGTTTTCTGGCCTTTGTAGCTACATTCACGAAGGTGCACAGGTCCTTTGGAAGCATGCAGGCAAAGCTCCTTCTGAATGTTATGTCGAATTTCATGGCGTGCAGAATATTCAAAGTACTATTTAAATAATTTTTAAAAGTTCAGTAAATAAATACAAACAAGAGTATTAAGCTAAATTAAGCCTTTGAAATGCCAAAGTAAAAGATTTCTTTTGTTACTCAACAATTTGAGAGATAGAATTCTTTGATTTATAGCATACACACTCACAAAGTGTTTACCAAACTGAAATAATTTTTAAGTACTAATGCAAAGGAATATATTGCAAGTATAAATTGCAAATGGCACACGGTGCATGTGCGTTATGATCGTTATGATGCAAGATCTCATTGCTTGCTCCCCCAGGAATCATAAATATTTCAAGGAGACAAATTGAAAAGAAGAGATAGTTCCATGGATAACTTAAATTGCATTTCTTAAAATACAAATTTTTAAAGTTATTTCTGCTGTTGGATTCTATTTTTCTTAGAGCAACCAAAATAAAAAATTTGCCACATGGAACAACATTGATTGCCATACACCAGCCTCTGTTGCTTGATCTAAATATCTGCTAACATTAGGATGCTATTATGCTCTCTTGAGAGACAGCCATTAGAAAAATAATATAAACACATAGCTTGTGAATGAATTTTACCATTATTTCCTGACAGCAGAGTACTCTCAAAGCTCAGGAACCCCAGGCTATAATTCAGATCTTAACGGGGATTTAATTCTAACAGTTAAAGACACAGCTGCCCTTTTATACCTCTCACCCTACACTATCATCCTAGTCTCTTCATTTTCTCCCTCATTAAACAGCAGAGTTCTATCATTATATCCCATTACCACTGTTTCTTGGTTCCATGTCAGCTGCCTTCACCATATCTTTCCTTTGACTATTAAGACCAGGCTCAGTTAGCTCCCTGTGGCTTTCAACTATCTGTCCAATTGGTCAGCTTCCGCCTCCTCACTGCCTTGGCATCAATGGGAATAGCACCGAGTGACATGTCTAGTCACTTAGCTCTCAGACACAGTTGACTCTATATCTTTTATTCTGACATAATCTGCTCTGATTTACCTTTTGAACTCTAAAATATCTGCAAGCCCTGAAAATACAACTTGAAAGCTAGGTTTAAAACTTCATTAATTTGGGATATTGATATGCTATTGCGACGAACATCTCTCCAGACCCAGAATATTCTATAAAGGAAGAATGATAAAAAAAATTGAAGCATAATTCTGAAAACTAGGTTCTCTTTGCCACTCCTTTCTCTTATCTCAAACATATGGACAAAGACAACAGCACAGAAAATATCAGCCTACACTGCTAAGGTCCAGTAAAGATTATAATACAACTGGAAACAGAGTAATGAAATAAGAAGGGTTAAGTAAGCAAATATGCACATCTCCTGAGCATTACCAGCACAACTTGCATTAAAATTATCTGAAGGCTGGCATTTAAAAGGGATTCAGACTGTGACTTTATGACAGAAGGAAAAATGTAAACCACAACACTCGGAAAGCATGGAATTTTAGTACAGTCCAAGACAAATTAGAGATGACAGCGGATCTCTTAATACAACATCTTGGTACAGTGTTCCTGCATTAATAACTGTGACAATGCAAAAAGGCTAATATAGTATTAATCTACAACAGGAAAGAAGTTCAATACTTCATTAAGCTATTGCAACAGGAGAGTTGGTAATCTAGACAGTACTCCATCTCCCACAAAAAAACTATTAGAAAAGCATCAGCTAACTAGGATCACATGTCTGAATTTTCACAGGGCTGTCAATGCATGACTTTTAAGATTTGAAGATTGTATTTAAATAGAGAAAAAATTATAACTATAACAAAAACTTTTAAATCTTTGTTGAACTTTATTTATTAAGGATCTACAGTTAATAAGCTTTATTTCTCAAATAATTCTTTAAGACAACAGAAAAGTCAGCCTTTCTGGGCAGGGAAGGAGATGTTCCTTGTATTTGTACTAGCGTAGCGCCCAAAGGATTCAGTATCTGATATCTTTTTCAAGTCATACTGTACATGAAACAGAGCACCACTGCTGCCTCCAAGAGCTATGCATCAAAGAGAGCTTTTCTTGGACAAATTTAATTATATTATTAATTTGCATTAGCCAGTACAGGATAGACCACTTTGACCTCACACTATGAGGCTGCAAGCATGATAGGGAAGGTGGCTTAGGCCTGGCCACTTGGTCTCCCATTGGCTGGATTCCCACCAACATCTTCCTTGACAGTGTGAGTCCTGGTGGCAGAGAAAGAAGCAATAGGAGGAAGGATAAGGAAAGGAGGAATTAAGAAAACAACACTTACGAGAAAGTAGTAAGAGTAGGTTTTGCATGGAAAGGAGAGATCAAGTGAAGCAGTTCAATTGTGTTAAAAATCCGAATCTGTACACTGAACATAAAATGTTAGAAGCTGGACACAACATGAAGAGTAGTATGACATTTTCCTTGAACAAGATATATATAGAAATTAACTCAAAAAAAACCCAACCCCAAAAAACCCATAAACTTCAAAGAGAAAAACTGCATATTAAAAATGAGCTAATTTCTCTAAAATAAATGAAAAGTTTTAATGTTACAGCTGAACAGATCATAAAAATCAGGTATCAAATATTTTACCTGATTTCCTCCAAGTCCATGACAAGAATACATAATCAATGGTTTGCCACCGTGGTTATTTTCACCAACATCCAGACACATGTGGTTACCTGTGTTTTTTATCTAAAAAAAAGGTGTTATCAGGAAAAAAAAAAAGAAAAAGAAAATTAAGAAGCTTAGTGGGGATGAAATAAATGAAACTGTCTCACTAGCATACATATCTAACCTTTGGTTTAACAACAATTACAGCTGTAAGTTAATTTTCCACTTTCTGCTATGCTCAAATCTAAACCTCCTGGTCTCGGAGTCAATTGTTTCTTACCAAAACCCTAGTAGCTACATTATGGTTGACTACAGCCACACTGTGAGTTATCAGGCTACTGGTATACAAGGTTAGTGTTACTCAAATTACAATTTGAGCAGATACACATAAAATATTCAAAATTGTGGGAAAGGAAAGTGCCAAACATAGCTAAACATTAACATTCCCCTCAAGCTAAGAGTTACTAGTTGTTTAACACTTTGTTGGTTTTAGCAATGCAATGTCTAAGAAGTTACTTGGCAGAGAAAATGCAATGGTTCTTTAAAAAAAATTGCGTATAAACACACATTTTCCTCATTCTAAACCTAATTCTGAGAATCAAACAGCTGTCCAGTTTTCCTTGTCCACGTGAACTAAAATCTCCTCAGACTTCTTACTCTAGAAGGCAAAAGTTGCCTTGATAATTTAGGAAATCTCTAGCCCTAGCTTAGTACTTTGCCGCGGCCAGGAGCAGTCGAGCCCGACGCCATCAATCAGGAAGCCCCCGCGAGCACTCCCAGGAAGCACACATAGTCGGGAAGCACCCCCCAGGAAGCGCCCCAATCGTTCTACAGTTACAGGTCCTCATTCGCTAAGCACTACATTTCGGATAGGGAGAGGGGTATTGTCCACGAGCTTTCCACGCACTTTCCACAGGCTTAAAGTTGCCCCATGATTGGCTACAACATTTGTGTCATTTGCTGTTTCCCACACTTTGTTTCGCCTTCACTATACTTCGTTTCGCTTACTTCCACTTATTTGCATATGTGCCCTTTCAGTAACTCCCTCTTAAAGGGCCTGCTCTCAACAGTACTTTTGTGTCATTGTAACTTTGTGACAGGCAGACTCTTGGTTATCTTAGCAGTTGCATGATTCTGTTACACAAAGTTACTGTTAGCTATTAAGCAGCTTTGTTTAAATTTCGTATCACCACTGACAAAGCTATAAAATATTCAAATAGCAAAGAATGCAGAAGAAATTCTTTGTCCAGAGTAGTGACAGAAAACCCTTGAGCTATTACTGGTACCTGCCATGTAAATGCTCTGGCTAAGGTAGCACAAAAGATTAGTAAACTTCCCGGATTATGGAAGATTATAGAAAATAATTACACTTACATATCCAGAAAACAAAGGATTCAGATCTGGGACATATGCTTCTGGATAAACATTACTGAGATACCAGGTAAAATTTTTACACTGCAGACGCTGTTTTAAAGCAAGTCTTTTTGAGATGTCTCCAAATGTTTTCTGTTAGAGGAAGGGAAGTAAGGAAGGATGAAAAAGAAGTATACTAAACATTACTGATATAAAATTTCTACATACAAATCTGTGATTTTCTGCACTGTAGCATTAAACACGTTTTAAGCTTCATTTGTTGATTTTATGATTTTTTTTTTTAATACCATACTACTACAGGTCCTGCTGTTAGTTTTTTCACTATCATGACACCACTGACTTCAAGGCATGTGCAAGAAAAATAGATTGCAACATGGAAAGAAGTAACTTTAGTCTCAAGAGGGTTTTAACAGTGCCACGAAGTGCGGAAGTACAAACAACTGTTGACAGCTATAAAGCTAACTGATTTCACTAAAAAGAGTGAGCTGAAATAATTAATTGGATTAATTAAATAATTAGCATAACAGCCAGTACAATGCAGAATCTCCCAGACAAAAATTCAGTTTAGCTGCTAAACATCTTAGGAAATCTAATGCTACTACTGATACAATATTCAGAAAAAAATATTGTACAAATGGAAAAAAAAATAGCTTCCTGAAGAAAACTCTAGACTCCAGCTGGTGAAAGGCTGAAGTTCCAGAAAACGTACAAAAATAAATAAACCAACACCAATCCCTGAATTTAAATAAAGTTTTTAACCCGATAGACAGGATGGATATCACTGAATAAGTTTTATTCTGCAGCTAAAGAACAATAAAACTTCCTTTTTAAGTAAGAATACTTGAGACTAATGAGATATGATGTTTCTTGCTCCAAGTTAGTTTGATTTTTTTGTGCTCAGTAGCTTTTCGCATAGCATTCTTCTGTTAGCTGTTTGATGCAAACAGCCCAGGATTTCAGAGAATGTATGAAAAAAATCCTACCAAATAAAAAAAAAACCAAAACACAAAACACTATCACCACCCAAACACTTTAGTATCTCATGTTTGCTGAGGCTACAGCATTAAGCAACCTGAACACTGTCTTTTCATTAAAATAGAAGCCTTACGTACTTTGTCAATAAATAACTGTTGCTCACCAAAACTTTCAACGCAGCAAGTGTGATTTCTAATACCACCACCACCACCTACTTGTTTCACAATTTTTGCTGCCTCGGGGTTTCTTCGGTAAAATATTTCTTTATATTCATCCATCCAGACTTCTGCAAGGCGGACTTGATTACGTGTGATCACTTGAGTACCTTTTGGAAAAGTATGGGGACTCTTGCTGCGAAAGACATGGCCAACAACAGAGCAAGGCATGATCTCCAACTGTCCACCACATTGCCATACCTAATAATAACATTTTTTGTGTAAGTGTGCTGCAATTAGAATTAAGGGGGTGGGGAAAAAGAATCAGTAATGTTATTGTTCACCAGAAAAAAGCCCCAAACCACTAGCAACAGTGCATATATCAGGCATACCATAAGCGAATTTCCTAATCAGGTAAACCCTGAAAATGTACATTTAAGCTACCAACTCTAATTAAAAAATAAAATAAAAAAAAAAAAATCAGTGAGCACGTTTGTAGTTTACTTCATAGATCAGTAGTATTTCCCATGTCCCAGTTAGCTGATTGAGCATTGAAGTCAAGATCTAATACTAATTTGTCCTCACAAATACTGTACACTGTCAGTATAGAGACTTGAGTAGCTAAACTTACTCTGAAAGACATTTCTATATTTTCACCTCCCCATATTTCCATTTCTTCATCATAGCTTCCAATGTGTTCAAAGTAGTCTTTTGATATCGAAAAGAGACCTCCAGCAAAAGTGGGTGTTCTGCAAAAAGAGAAATTTACTGAGGAAGACAGGATCCAAATAGATAGGGTTTTTTAAATGTAGATGTGAAAGTATGGTTAACTGTTCTAGGAAGTTTCCACACATTTGTCAGTATTTCACTACATTGATGCATTTTCCAGGCATAGATAATACCTCAAGCAATTAAGTCTGCCCACGCTGAATCTCATTTGAGTTTTATTTTCAATTATTAACAACTGGTTTAGACTAATGACTGCTGGTATAATAGACAGCATCAGGAAAAATAAGGTATTTTTCCCATCCGGAGGATATCAAGCAAAGTTATTACTCCTCCAGACCAGTAACCTGTCTGAGGCCAAAGCACATACAATTATCATCAGATGCACCACTGTAACAGTCTAATATTTTGGTGCTCTGAACCTTTGTTGTCATCCTTTCAAACATGCTGAAAGAAGCCACAGTCTGTGGTATGTCACTGAAAAGAACAGTATGTAATCCTCCTTTTCCTCCTCCCCAGTGAAAAAAATAAAATAAAAATATAGGAACTCATTATGTTCTTCGTGTATGTATAAAAAAAGGTAATGCAGAGCAATTACTGTCTTAAGGAGGCTATATTTTTACGAAAGCTTTAAAATGTACAATGTAGTTTTAAAGTATTACAAAAACCACCTAAGATGCTAAGACTTCTAATTATACTTATCTAAAGATCCAGTTCATTTTTAAACTGTTACTTACAACAAAAACCTCATGAAAACTGAAGGATTTGAAATATTATTCAAATTATGTTTACCTAATTGGATAGGTTTCATCTTTTCTTCTTTTATTTTCATGTTTAGGAAGAGACTCCCATCCAAACGACAAACTCCAATCAAAATTTCCTCTGTTGTGGCTATGCCCATAAGGAGATGGTTTACTGAACTGAAAAGTATTGAGATCTATAGAAGTAATATCAGGGCTTACAACAGCAATAGGGTTCTCAGCTATTCTTGCCAATAAAGGCTCTAGCCAGCCATAAAAGCATTCACCTATAGAGAAAATGAGAAGAAGCACCAAAATTTTACTTGGCTATAAAACAGTACACAAGGAATATTGTAACATGCCCACAGCAAGCCAATATGCACTGCTTTTAAATAACATTGCTAGTTATGCTTTCAATACTATAAAATATCAATAGGAAAGATGATAGATTGCTAAAGTTCACAATTCATAAAAAAAATCGGCAATGTTAAAGACAACAGCATTATAAACCAGACCTGGCATAGTTACAGGTCACTTACAATGAGCATCCAGAAAAGTAAGGGTCTCTCCTGTTGCTACTGAAGCTCCCAACAACCGTGCTGTGATTAGACCTTTTCTTTCCTTTTGACGGACTACTTTAACTATTTGAAATTGTTTTACATATTCCTCTAGTTTATCTTGCAAGTATTCTAGAAAGAGAAATAAATTTCAGTGTAGTCAGCGTATATACATGCACTGCCTAAAATCTGACATTACTAAACAGGGTAAACAATTCACACTAACCCCAGGAATGACCTCAACATCAAAGCTGTAAACAATTCTTGAGCATTGAACATTATTTACAGGGGCTGAGTTTTGTTGGGTGTGGGGGTGCAGGAAGAGATGACTGGCAGAGAACAGCGAATGGAACACTAAAAATATTCTAAAAGAGAATGTATATATTCTAGTACATCTTTTCTGTGGTGTTAGCAGTTTGAATATTAATTCAAAATCCATTTTCAGAGCAAATGGATCACATCTCTACTTACTCAAGTTATCTGCAGAAAAAACTTTTCCATTAATGATGGCACAATTTACACAGTTTTCAAAGGCTACAATATTGACAACAGCAACAGAAGTTATATAAAAACTCTTTACATTTTGCAAAATTTGAGAAACCACCCCACGTTGCTCATTAAACATAGAATTGTAGAACACTTAGGGTTGGAAGGGGCCTTAAAAATCATCAAGTTCCAACCCCCCTGCCGTGGGCATGGACACCTCTCATTAGTGCGGGTTGCTCAAAGTCCCATCCAGCCTGGCCTTAAACACTTCCAGGGATGGAGCATCCACAACTTCCCTGGGCGACCTGTTTCAGTGCTTCAGCACCCTCACAGGAAAGAATTTCTTTCTGGTATCTAATCTAAATCTCCCCTCTTCCAATTTAAAGCCTTTACCCCTTGTCCTGTCACTACACTTCCTGACAAAGAGTCCCTCTCCAGATCTCTTGTAGGCTCTCTTCAGATACTGGAAGGCTGCTAGGCCCTAGAGCCTTCTCTTCTCCAGGCTGAACAACCCCAGCTCTCTCAGCCTGTCATCTTCCCACATCATCTTCCTTTTCCTGCCCATCCTTAGTATTACACTGTACTACTGAACATACTTCAGATCAGAGCATGTCAGTGTACCAAATACAGACTTGCAACAAGTGTAAATACATTAATGTAAGCATGTAAGTATAGACATGTTTATGTTAAGTTAAGCATATAAAGCTTTTTGAACTTGCATTTGTAATCACATCTAGTATACATTCAATTATTTTTGGCAGTCAGCTTGAATACCACAGATTATTTTCCCATAAAATAATTTTACTTTCTAGGAAAGTCATCTCCTTTCATATTAATAAAATTAATTTGCATAGAGGCAATCACTGTGATAAAATGCAAATTGGTACAAGCATTAGCCTGTTTATTCTTGGATACTTTGTTGTATAAACCGTAATTGGTTTGAAGCACAAATTACAGAGCTATTTGTCAAGCAACCAGTTATGCAGTTTAAGCAGCACAAGAATTGGAATAATCAGAAATGGGGTTTAAAAACCTTTTATAGGACAAGATTTTCATATCTGAGCAACTTATGAAAAAAAGATAGGGCAGAACTATTTCATATTTTAAAGAAATGGTAAAGAGCAAACCCACTTAGAATACTGTTACACATGTTTATGGTGGTAGAAAGATATCCTCTTTTAACCAATGTAACAAAGTAAAAAGCAAGAGAAAATGTAAAGTCTTCTTACCATCTACACTGGCATCATCCACCAAAATAATCTCCTTTAGCAGTATGGCAGGAGACGTATACATCACGCTGTGAACAGTTCTGAGCAGAGTGGACCATGCTTCATTATGAAAAACTATTATAATACTTGTAGTTGGTAATGGTGGGCAACGCTTAAACTTTTGTTCAATACATCTACAGATTAGAGAATGTCAAACGTTACAAAATGGACCAAAAGTTTTGACTCAAACAAAAGAAAGTCTATTCACAGAATCCTGTCGGTTGGAAAGGACCTCTGAGATCATCGAGTCCAGCCATACACAAAACCACAGCCCACACCCTACAATCTTGGCCACTAGAGCATGCCCTGAGGCGCCACATCTACATGGTTCTTAAATACCTCCAGGGATGGTGACTCAACCGCCTCCCTGGACAGGCCATTCCAGTGCCTGACCACTCTTTCAGTAAAGTAATTCTTTCTAATATCTCATCTAAACCTCCCCTGCTGCAACTTCATACCATCTCCTCTGGTCCTACCATTATTCACTTGGAAGAAAAGGCCAGCACCCACCTCTACACAATCTCCTTTCAGGTAGTTGTAGAGGGCAATGAGGTCTCCCCTCAGCCTCCTCTTCTCCAAATTAAACATACCCAGTTCCCTCAGCCTCTCCTCATATGACTTCTTCTCTAAACCCCTCCCCAGCTCGTAGCTCTCCTCTGGACATGCTCCAGCACTTCAATGCCATTGTTGTAGTGAGGGGCCCAGAACTAAACACAGTATTTGAGGTGAGGCCTCACCAGTGCTAAGTACAAAGGCATGATCATTTCCCTTCTCCTGCTGGCCATGCTATTCCTGATACAGGCCAGGATACTGTTGGACTTCTTGGCCACCTGGGCACACTGATGGCTTATGTTCAGCTGACTGTTGACCAAAACCCCCAGGTCCTTTTCTGTCAGGCAACTCTCCAGCCACTCTTCCCCAAGTCTGTAGTACTGCACGGGGTTGTTGTGACTGAAATACTTGGTCTTATTGAACCTCATACAATTGGCCTTGGCCCATCAATCCAACATGTTCAGGTCCCTCTGTAGAGCCTTCCTACCCTCATGCAGATCAACACTCCCACCTAGGTTGGTGTCATCTGAAATTTACTGAGGGTGCACTCAATCCCCTCATCCAGATCATCAGTAAAGATATTAAACAAGACTGGCCCCAAAACAGCCCTGAGGGATACCACTGATGACTGGCCACCAACAAGACTTCACCCCATTAATTACAACTCTCTGGGCATGGCCATCCAGACATTTTTTTTACCCAGTAGAGAGTATGCCTGTCTACACCATGATTCACCAGCTTCCTCAGGAGAATGCTGTAGGAGACTGTGTCAAAGGCCTTACCAAAGTTGAGGTAGAAACCGTCCACAGCCTTCCCCCCCCATTCAGAAGGTGAATCACATGGTCATAGAAAGAGATCAGAGATTCTTTCTAATACAAAGCTTTATAAGCTTCATAAATAAGTACAAAGCTTTATAAGTATGCACATTAAATATTTCAGCTTCTCTACTTTCTATCCCAGTTTTGGAGTGCAAAGGCAGGTGATCCAAATGGAAAAGCTGTACTACATTATACATACTATAATATATAACATTTTTTTTTTTAAATACATTAATAAGAATTCCACTTGAAAAACTGACTCATCTCTACTTCTGCCTCACAAACATTGGAGTACATTTCATATAGCACCCAAGTGTTCTTCAGGAAAAAAATTTTACATTGAAAACAGCAGATACTGAGATGCAAAATTAGGCTTTAAGTCACCATTACTGTTGAATTACAAAAAACCAAAGAAGATGATTTATTAGAAGAATGCAGATTTTGCAAGAAAAAACAGAAAAGGTCTAATTCAGAACTTCAAAATTTTGTTTTTGAACAAAGAACAAGGCAGCACATCCCATTTAGGGAAGCAATTTTAAAATCACAGGTTTTCAAGACTGGTGTATTCTGAACAGAACTCTAAATCCAATTGCAAGTCAAGACGACAAGGCAATACGTATTCATATGCTGCACACTAACTTTTCATTGCCTGTCAACTTTAAGTAATGGAAGACTCCCCAGGGTAATTATCATAGCAATTGCCTCACAAAACAGGCAAAAACTCACCATTTACACTCTAGCAAAGGTTATTGTGAGCTGCACCACAGGTAATGTGATATTCATACTACCAGGATCAGCTCTGTATGGTTAGTCACTTCTGACACAGACAGCTGAGAACATATAATCTGACACTAACAGAGATTGCTCATAACGAAACTCCCCCCTATCCAAGTAATGCAACATTGATGAGATGTTCCATTGCCTTGTTCAACAGTTTTCAGCTCCTAATTTATTAAGTTATGCTGGTGGCTTCATTAACACTGAACACTACAAAAACAACAACAACAAAAAAAAACAAACCAAACAAACAAAAACAAACCAAAAACCGAAGTAAAACGGTGGGAGAAGAGATGGTGTTCAAATAGAAAAAAGTTTAAATTACATTTTTAGTTTTTCTCTAAGTAAAACTTAGCAGGCTTCCAGAAAGTCACTCAGAAACTGTAGCTTAAAAGCAAAAGCAGAAAACCTTATTTAAATATGGATATTTTGAATTCAAAACCATGAAAGAAGTGAGCCTTTCTAAACATTCTTGGCTTTGGCACTGTGGACCATTATGTACAGTCAATCATTATGTACAGCTAGGAGACTTTCCTAAACTATCACCTAATGTTGAACTCAAATTACTTTGCAGTCTGCATTTCTGACAACGTTTTCAACTATCAGGACATAAACATTTCAACATACTCAGGAGGTCGAGTGTCTGGTCCAAGATCTCGGTGTAAAGAAATTCTATCACTTGCAAATGCATTAAAACAGTGTTTTTCTTCTCCACGCTGTTTTTCTTTCTGTTCTTCTGAATTCAAGTTAATGGTTTTAAATGCTTTACCAGAAGCTCCAGGTGCATTAGGATCTTGAAGGGGTCGATCTAGAAAGGGTTTTAGTTCCACTGCAGTATAGTGTCCTGGCAAACAGCGTCTCTCTCCAGGAATCTTGGTTTGCCTAACAGGCGCTTTTATCTGCATTTTTGGCTTTGCACCTTTGATATTGTTCATAGCATTTAACACAAAACCTAATACATGACTTTTCTTTCTAACAACTGGCTCAATACCTGCTTCATCTCTAAAATCTTGAATACCCACTTCTCTTTGTAATAAAAATAAAAATACCAGAAAGACAAACACTATAATGCTAAACTTCCAAAGCTTCCAGTGAAAAAATAATTTCTTCAATACTTTAGGTGTTTTTGTCAGAGCCATGCTAGGTTCAAAAATTTATCACAAGACAAAAGTTTCTGTGAACGATGCTTCACTGCATTTCTTCAAATGATAACACCTGTAAATTAAAATAAGAAGTATAAGTTTAGACAGCTAGCATATTCAACAATATAAGACCACGAGAAACTAATAGGCAGGAGTTAATTCACTCACAGGAGTTAATTCCCAACTGTCAGTATGTGTCCATCATTTAAAGATAGGTCAAACTTATCTATAGGACACACAACATCACCGTCCTTGGTTGGGTTTTTTTTTGGTTAGTGTGGGGTTTGTTTTGGTTTTGGTTTTAATTTTTAATACACTTCAAATAAAAGAACAAGAAAGCAGGCATACCACTAAGAATAAAAAACTATTTCCACACAATGCTACTACTTGACAGCAATTTTCTTGCAAGTCCTGAAAATTAAGTTCTTTAAAATTAGAGGAAATTATTTTTTTAAGTCTTCTAAAAACAGTGAGGTTTGGCTCAATGATGAGATAGAAGGAAAACAGATGGAATCAATATGCTAAGTTCAAGTTGCACGTAAGAAAGATCCACATAAAAAGTGAACTATAGAGACTGACTGACTTCTCAATCAACTTATTTCAACAGTTTGGAAATTTCCAATTTATTTTTTTTTTTTAAATCCATTTCAAGTTTAAGTAATCAGACTTCCAAGTGAGAAATATTTAGATTAATCTAGTTATCTAGTATACATGTTAAATGCAGATTTAATACAGTTAATTTTTAGTAGGTTTATTTAAGCCTGAGGATCCAGTGATCCTTCTGTATATTTTTTCATTCAATTGTGCTGCATTTTCTAGCATGCGCTGCTGCAACTCATCAAGAGAACATGTCAAAGAGGTCTCCTCTTTCAGGAATCCTGCCACTATTTTTTTCCACAGACAAGCAATTATTCAGAGGCTTTCAAAGATGCGGAACTACAAAAAACATTTGAGGACTTCCAGAATCCAAGTGATTTGAATTAAACTCTCTGCAAAATGGGCAGTTTAAAAGACGGGGAAAATGAGCAACCAACCTGAATTCAAAACACAGTTTTATTTTTGCTCAGGTTATGTATGTGAACGAGAAAAGAAATAAGCAGCAACTAAATAAAACCCACAGTTAATTCCCACTGGCTAACTACTGACCACAGAATTGCAAAAAACTACCTTTCTATTTCATCCTTTGAAGTACAAATAGATTCTGCATTTCTTAATTGGAATAACATATACGGGAGAAGAGATATTTAAATTGCAGAAAACAAGAAAAAAAAAACACCCTGGCCTGTTTCCCTTCAAGAATTTGCAGGATTAGTTAAGCATCCAGACTTGTTCACATTGGAGTATATTTCAAATCATATGTCAGCTTTTTAAAATAAACTCATACTTTCAGACCACGGAAGTTTTACTATAGAGCTATTGTTATAAGAATGCAGAGGGAAAGCTCGTTACCTCACTGCCATACAGATACTAAAATATGCCAAAAACATCCTTCACAAGGCTTACACAATTTCCAAGAAAGCCCATAAAAATAATCCAGTCCACTTCTATTGCACACATTATTTTCCCATTTTTCTTTAGTGCTGAATATTTTTCACTACAATTCTGATCCTTACACACCGCAAGGCTACAAATAAAAACTTTTTTCCTGGTGAAAGGATCGCAACCAATTCACTAAACAGCAAGCTTAAAAAACACCTTGTTTTCTCAGTGTCTGGTGGGTTGTTCTTGGCTGGCTGCCAGACTCCCACCCAGCCACTTTACCCCTCCTCAACATGACAACAGCAGGGAGAAAATAAGATGGAAAAGCTCATGGATGAAAATAAGAATATTGTAATCACTTACTGATTACTGTAGCAGGGAAAACAGACTCAAGGGTGATGAATTTCATTTATTGTCAATTAAAAAATAGAGTAGGATGGTGAGAAGCAAGGACAAAACCAAAACCACCTCCCCAGGCTGAACTTCACTCCTTCATTCCCAACTCTTCTACTTCCTTTCTCCCTAGTGATGTAGAGATGACAGAGAATGAGGGTTGTGGTCAGCTTGTAACTCCACAACTCTGCTGCTCCTTCCTCTTCACTCCTATCCCCTGCTCCAACATGGGTCCTCTTTGCAGACTACAGTACTTCAGCAAAAACTGCTCCAGCACAGGCCATCCACCTGTCACAGTACCTGCCAGGATCTTGCTCCTGCATGGGTTTTCCATGTACTTCAGCTTCCTTCAGGGCATATCCACCTGCTCTGGCATGGAGTCCTGCACAGACTGCAGCGTGGATATCTGCTCCAGCAGGCTGCAGAGAAATACCTTCCTCACTGTGATCTTTCCCATGGGCTGCAGTGGGACAACTTTGCTTCACTATAGCCTTCTCCACAGGGTGCAGAGGAATATCTTCCCTGGTGTCTTCCCTCCTCCCACACTGGCCTTGGTGTCTACAGGGCTGTTTTTCTCACATTTTTCTCACTCCTCTCTCTCACAGCTGCTGTGTAGCATTTTCTATCCTTTCTTAAATATGTTATCATAGAGGCACCACCTGCTACGCTGGTGGCAAAGCTTTGGCCAGCAGTGGGCCTGTTTTAGAGCTGGCTGGAACCAGCTGCCTCCAGCACAGTGGCAGCCCCTGGCCTCTTCTCACGGAGGTCATCTCTGCTTCCCAACCTTGCCATGTAAATGCAATACCCTATGAAAAACACTAAGCATATTTACTGATCAGCACCCTGCAAGATGACTGTAACTTATAAAACTACATTGCTAAATCTGCAAGGACTCTACAGCCTCTGCAACCTGTTAACCAGGAATGCTTTTGTAACACCAGAAAAAAGAAAATCACATTACTGTTTCTCAATGCACCAAACACAAGCACATACGATATTAGTAAATCTTAAAGCTGTGGAATCAATAAGCAATATGAATAGGTTTTCCTCACAGAGAAAAAAAAAACCACTTTTTTTTTTTTTTTTTTGAGGTACTTAATTCTATAAAAGAGTTCTGGAAACGTCCTTATCCACAAGCAGTCAGTCATTAGGCATATTCAATCAGGCAAACACCTGGGGAGGGGGTCATTAGCCCTGGCTCATTGTTCCCAAACATTGTTGCCCTCAAATTTCTTTTATAACACCAAACAAGCAACAATGTCCTCCAACTTCCTCTAGGCCTCTTCCTCTTGGTACAGGGACCTAAATTCATCTACAGCAAGAGAAAGCTTAAGCGTTAATGAAGAAAATGGTATGTCATGACAAGAGAAGTTAAAGTTAATTCTACATAATAACATTGACTTTTTTTTACACTAAAATTGTGCTTAAATTTGAGAGCTTAATTTGAGTCAAGTATTTACAACTGTCTCTTCTTGTTCAAATGAGCTGATATGAGACTACTCAAAAAGAGTAGAAAAATTACATGGCATGGCTACATACCTCTTATCTGCCTCAGTACTTTTAGTCTTTTAACTAATCTAACTAACTTTTAACTAATTTAACAATTACTTTACAGAGCTAAAACTGCAGTTGTCAGGTTTCCATTGTTCATCTGCAGCATTTCAATTCACACAGCACTATTGACCTACCCTAAGCTCACTACGTCATATTTTTTTTTCTAGTTTCATGTTTACTGCATCAACTTTAGCTTCATTGTCTCCAACAACAAAAAAAGAAATGGACTTGAAAATACCGAATATTTCTCCCATAGATTTTTATCACATACTTTAGGCCTTTAAATCAAAATAAACAAAATCAAAAATCCATCAGAATATTTCTTGCACTACCTGTGATTTGCATACATCTGTCTTCAGACAAATAAATTGTTACAGGCTATAATAAGCAGACCTAATGAGCAACCAAGAACATGGAGCAATTCATTTAGCTTTTGCTTCCTTTGTAACTTTTATCTCCATACACTTTGACTTCTCTAAGAATGTATATCCTTGTATTAGATAGATCTGTCTTGGGTGCTCAGGTTGAATGAGGTATACCCTAACATTCAGGTTAAATATGTCTGCCCCCAGAACTGGAAAGACATCTCACCTGAATTAAGCAGTGGTTGCACAAGCAGAGCAACACAACTTAACCCTTTCGACGTGGATTACTACACTCCAGTAGCATACATGGCAGCATGTTGTACACGGAATAGTATGTGCAGCAGAAGCGAAGTACACAAACATGGGCTCATTTGCCACAAACATGCAGCAAACTCTCTGATGTAAACAAATGATTAGTGTACTTTTATTGACAAAATACCTTATAGGGCTACTGCTTACAATAAGAGAAGAGCTCTTTGTCACAGAAAATAGTAGCAGTTACCAGAACACCGACTACATTGTACAAAGAACTTTTGTAATGAAAGCTGTATCTTCCTTAGGGTTTTTAACAGGGTAACTTTGTAGTCAGAAATACAACCTTTATTCCCTACAAATGCCTCACATTTTTATGGTGTAGCAGTGTCAGTAAGCACTGACCAAGCTACTGTTCCATCCTCGAGGACATGCTGAAGAAACACGTGGCATGATTAAAATCCCTGAGGTAACTAGTTAAGTGTTTAATCTTCCATTCATTATTTTCAATAATAGTAGTCTGGATTCTTGCAGCACTTTGCAATAATAAGCCCTAAACATCAGAAGTTGGATTTTTGGATTTTTTTTTTTTTTTAAAGAAAGAAGAAAATAACCAGAAAACTAGTATGTACTACAAAAGTCTTCTAAAAAGTGCCAAAAAAGCAGCTGCCACATTACTTCAAACCACATCACATGGGCAGCGTGTGAATTCAATACACAGTCTATATTACATTATGCCACCCACTAACTCTGATGTCAGACTGCCTGCAAAAACTCAGGCGTACAAGAAAGTCTCTCTGCAGTAGCCAACATGCAGAGAACTCTGACTTTTTGTCAGCTTGGTCTGAACAACACTGAAGACAACCATTTTGTAAAAAAAAAAAAAACCACATTAAAATGTCAAGATAACCCAAACCAGTAGAAATTCTTCCAGACCGTGCCACTAGGGGAAATTTCTTGAGGTATGTACACTATACTTGATCTCAGTTTTTCCAATAAAACTTTTAAAACTGACTTTTATCTGAATGATAAATACGGTTCTAATGTTTCCTGAGAATGTTGCTTATAGAACACTAAAAAAAAAAAACAACCCCAAACTTAAAAAAATAATTAAAATGAGAAAAAATAGTAAAAAAATAACCTTAAGAATCATTCCAATCACAACATTTTAACTACACAACTTTGCCTGACCTTTAATCTAAATTATTCTGTAACTCCAGAATCACGGTCTCATTAAAAAGACTATTTTTTCTTATTGTCCAAGTATACAGTCCCTTCATCAAGACCTTAATGCTACCTTAACCAGAAAATGGGTGTGTGTACAGATACACTTACATTCTTAAAAAAAAAAAAAAAAAAGACCTGATAGTCATGATCAATTGTTCTTACCAAGTTAGAAAGTCTGCCAAAGATAGACATTACATACATTGGGATACTTACCTGTAAGAAGTGCTACTTTCACCACTGCTATTTCTGAATCTAAAATTCTAGACAGGTGTTTTTGTTTTCTTTGTATGAATACCAGTGTGGATGCTACTAAAACACTAGCTACTGAAATAATCACTTCGGTAAACAATATTCTAGTCTTCTGCCACCATGGAAAGTGAGATTTTTCTACCAGAAAAATAAAATGGGTAAATGAACAAAACCATTTCCACTTCTTAGAAGTGCACCCCAGAAGAACATCTACTTTAATTCCACCTCTTGTGACAGACTAAGAAATGTCCAACTTGTAGCAAACTTTTCATGCAGGTTTAGCTGAATATGAAATATGAAGGCTCTCCACATAACCAAGAATAGTCTAAAGCACTGCAGAACTTGAGGAAAATGAAAATAGTCGCTTAAGTTTACCAAACTGTGCTACTGTTTTCAAGACTTAGCATTTGTCTTTAAAAAAGGAACAATTTATAAAATGAAATGTACAGAAGTTAAACATTAAGGCTTCACGTGAAAAGGAAAAACGGAACCAGCTGGCCAGTTTCTACCTCTATAATTGCAACAAAAGACATTTGCCAATCTGTTCCACTAAGAATTCCTACTGAATACACTCCTAGATGGGACACACATACCTAAAAGAAATAGAGATTCACAGGCGCCAGATACTCTTCCTCTGGGTACATTCTTTGAAGCTCAGCCAGTGGAAATGTGGTTCTACTCTTGAAAAAAGTAAGTTTCAAGAGGAATACTGAATGCATTCAGTTCCTGAAACTTAGTTTTAGGAACATCAAGGGCATAGATTGCTCTAGCAAAGACTGAAAGTATTCTGCTGCAGTGACTGTTAGAGAAAAATCAGAACCTCTAACTGGATGATAACACAACAGACGAAAATTCAGACAAGCAGCAGCCCAGCATGCTTAGGTAGAACAACAACTTTTAAACTATTTTCTTCATTAGTTTAATTGAGATTAATTGGATAAATAAATAAATAACCCAGCCTCCTGCATATTCTAGTGGAAGTGCTTCCAATATTTTTTTCAATATATACACTGCTACTATTTTTCTACAGCAAAGCATTCTATGTGACAGGCAGAGATAGATAGTACCCTGTGACAACAGATATTATATTAAAAGCATACAATAACCATACAATATAAACAATATTTATGTCTTATTTTTACAGTCTTGGGACTATAAACACACACCAAAGTCAACTTAAATTTCTCTCAATTCTCCAGCTTCCTTTCTTCTTGGCTAGATTGGTTTGGGCTTCTCTTAAAATAATTTTTAGATTTAAATGCCATAGCAAGCACCATAGCAGCTGTGAAGTGCTGTTTTAATTTAGCTGGATTAGTGTCTGATTTTCACTTACCCGCCAAAAAATAACCTCTGGACGAAAACCAAGGAAAATTTTGGTTTGTTTTCTTGATTGTAGCAATGCTTCTAAGATAAGAAAAGCATCTGAGTATTAAGTGCAGGGTTTGAAATCACAGTTTTACACCCTAATTGGCCTTAAAACTTTAAATTGTTTAAATGATGAGTGTAACGTAAACCATATTTCCTCATGCATTTTTTGAAACTTACTGAGGTTTATCAGGTCAGTGACTGCTAAACTGCACATTATCAGAATCTCCCAAAGGCCTTTGTCTTTGCTTTCCTCCTCTACCCACTTGCTTGATTCTTTTCCAGCTACATTTCACTGCTGAAGTATCTTATCTAACAACAAATAGTCCCTTGATCATACAACGTAATTACTAAATCACCGTCAGTAGCTTTGTGATGTGATTTCTATTGCAAGCAGAATTATTTCCTATGGTGTGTGGTATTAGGAAATCTTAGGAAAAATTGAGCAATAGTAAGACAGCAAGTGAGTAAAATTGTGCTTTACACAAGTGGACAAAATCTAGCATGTTGTGGTCTAGAGACTTGAGATGATTTCAGATCTTCTAGAAGGTAAGCACAGAAATAAACAGATAAGTAGGAGAAACTCTTCAGGAGCTGGCAGGCACCTGATCGGCAATTCGTATTATCAACATGATTCTCTACATTGATTCCAAAGAATGGGGAAGCCCTGCACTATGTATCAGCTCTCAGAACAGACAGGCCAGGCAACAAATTTATGCAAAGCAATCAGGAGTGTCTCAAAGAAACACAGACTGTCACCTAGAACCACAGACTTTGGGGAGATGCCACAGAGAGAGTAATTACATCTTGTCCCTATTTTGACAGAAGTCAAGATATCCAGGCTGCTGCCAGTATTACCCCACCCCCAAAAAGGGGACAAAGTTAAATGGCAACAGTAGTTATGAGGAAAACCAGTCTTCTGCTCCTTCCCACAGTGGAACAAATATAGTAACTTGGGCTCTCTGTAACTAACTTAATTTTTACTTTGCTATGAAGCCTTGAGACCATAGTAGATGCCAAACTGACCAGGCCACTAAATGTATCTAGCTTAAAAAAGAAACCAAAAGCCTTAAACCGGCTGTTCTGTCTCAGAACAACTGTCTGTTGCTTGGCTCAGCAGCATGACACTGGCTTTAGTAAACACTGAATAGATCAATATAATTTATAATTTTGTAAACAAAAGATGTTGTTTTGTAACAGAATCATAACATGTAAAACACTACTGAGATGCAAGCTTAGAATTCTTATTTCCAGAAAGTTATTTTTCCATTTTAAAGAAAAAAATCTTTTATTAGGAAGTACTTCTTCGTATAAGCATAGTTTACACAGAATTGTTTGTTTGTTTGTTTTTAAAATCCATGACACTAACGTTACCTATATTATAATTCCCTTTTCCTGTCAGTTCTCCAGAGCCAAGAAAACATTCCTAAGTACTGTCACCTGCTGTCTAGAAGACTAACCAACTGCTGGAGAAAAGATACAATTTAGTAAACTTAAAAGCACTTCACATAGGATGAAATATACCAGAAGCAGCTCGCAATACAATGAAAGATACAATGAACCCATCACCTCGCTGTTACCAAATCGTGCGGTAATGCGGACAAATGCTTGGGCGGGCTAAGTACGTGGCAAGAGACACCTCCCTCAGTCAATACTTTTGGTTTGGACAGTGCATCCGGCTGGTGGCCACCACTTCCCGGAGACCTGTTTGCCCAGCTGCCAGGCAGCAGCAGCTCCCTTCTCCGCAAGCCCGAGCTCCTCTCCCCCGTTTCACGTTTGCCCAGAGCGGGACACTCGAGGCTGAACTGTCTCCGTTCCCCTGGAAGGCCCCCGTGGGGCTGGCTGCCTTGGTGGGATTTGAAGGGGGCGCAGTGCGTGTGAGGGGCTGCCTGAGGAGGGTGTGTGTGTGTGTCTGAGGGGGGTGTCTCTGAAGGGGAGCCCCGCGCAGGCTCCAGTCCCACGTCCGCCCCCCTCACGACCTTTCCCTCGCGTCAGGACTCCGTCCCGCCTGTTGTGCCCCACGCCGGGCTCACTCGGTCGGTCAGCGGTGAACGGAGGGGAAGCGGCACCAGGCGCTGCCCCACCGCGACCCGTCGCCAAGGAGGAGCGGAACCGCGCGGAGGCTTCCTGAGGCCAGCGGGGTCCCCCCAGCCAGCGGTTCCCCCACTCACCTCGTCTGGCGGGAGGAAGGAGATGGCACTGCCCGCACGTCCAGCAGCAAACAGAGGGAGAACCCAGCGCCGCTCCCGCCCCGGACGGGAGGCCGCCCACGGCGCCAGGAGGCTGAAGCCNGCGGAGGGGTGGGGAGCGAGCAGCGGGCGAGCCCCCGGCGGCCGGGGGGATTGAGGAGAGGAGATACCGGCCTCGGCTGGGGTGACTGGGCCCAGGGGCTGCTGCTGGAGGGACTCAACCCACCCAGGCCACGCTTCACTCATCGCCCTTCACCTTCCGTGCCCGAAGGAAGGTGTAATTTGTAGACAACTGCATAATGCACGCCGCAGCGGGACACGGCCACCGACGCGTGCTCGGCCTCCACAGGGCAGAGGGCGGCTCCGGCATCACCGCAGGGCGCTGGGGCTTCTTTCCCCTCCCATCACTTTAGTGTTATGCGGTACATGACCTGGCTGACCAGCGCTCACGTCGCTGGGAGACAGAACACAAAATCCCTCAGAGGTGAGATCAGAGTTCGAGTGAGACGAGACTGGACTCACACCCTTCACCACCAGGAGTGGCCCAGAGGAGGAGAGATGACATCACTTCTCTAGGAGAAGCAGAGTTTAATTTGGGGGAAGGGAAAAAAAAAGTAGTAATGACAGTTTGCTTCTAACTTGCCCTAGTACAGCAGCACACTCTCCTTTTCTCCTTACTTTCAAATAAGAGCAGCACAGTTATCAGCGCAGCAGAGTTATCAGCACAGCCCAGCATGTCACTTCTTTCAGGGCACCGAAGGGAGCTGAGCCAAATGTGGGCAGTTAGCAACAGCTATCCTGATTCTACAGCTGTGAGAAAAACATTGAAACCAGTACTTTATGAATGAACTGACCCTCCCCAGGTGAAAAGTTAAACCAGAATTAATCACAATTAATATGTTCTAGTATTTCTAGCACGTTGAGAATCCTTCCTTATGTTGAGGCCTGAACTGTAGCAAGTACTGCGTGACCCAAGATGTGTAGGAGGTGTAGCCAACACTCAACTCTTGTAACACAAAATTCAAGGAAAGCAAATTTCTGGTGTGAACATTTTAAAAAGCTGCTGTTTTCTAGAATAAACCCTGCATTTTGGCATGGGTTTATTCTAGAAAATACTGACTCCTTTAGAAGAGAAGTCTTCTATACTCCTCTTCTGTATACTGACTCCTTTAGAAGAACAGAACAAGATTTAGACCATTCACTTAACTCCTCTTTCAGCAAGCATCAAACCACGTCTTCACAGGGATAAAAGCATGTTCTTTTCATCTGTTCTAACATGCAGATAAAAGCATGAGCTTTTGCAGGTCTAAACATTTTCTGGCATGTCATTTTTTTTTGTTTTTTTAAATTAAACAAATTAAAAAAAAAAAAAAGGTTCTGATTTCACTGCAAGATGAAGAGGTAAAATCAGATGGAAGAAGCCAGAAATCAAGATCACCGTTGTAAGGAACCTAAACTGACAAAACAGCAATCTTACTTTAGAAAGTGGCATAGTCACTGATGGAAAAATAATTGCTAGTACATTTTTTCCTTAATTTCTTTTCCTATTTTTTTCCTGTTCAGCATCATATAGGGAACACATGAGTTGTTTATGATCAACTTCCAAAGAGCCAGCATCCACCCCCCGTTACAGAGACCTCCCTGAGATGTCTCCTGGACCACTTTCAAAAACAATTCATTCAGAAAATTTTCAACAAATTCTCTAACGCTATAAACTCTCTTTAAACTATTATGTTTCTAAAGTTACTCATCATCATCAAGATTAAGGTTTGGGTTACTAAACCAGAGTTGCCTAATATGTCTTTCTAAAAACTGCTGTAGACACATTTGAGAAATGGTCCACAATAGTCAAACCTAGTCCAAAATGGTGGAAAAAAACTGACAACTAATTCTAGTCTATTTTTCTATAAAGAGCATTGCTAGTTTAGTGATTTTAGATAATTGTACTAATTATTTTACTTAATGATAACTTTTAGTATTGGCACAAATATGGAAAAAGAAGCAGTATGGAATTTAAATAAAAGTATTTAGTACACTGTTACCAAAAATGTTTACATACTGTCTAGAAAAATATGTACTTGCAGGGGAAAGGGGGGCAAGAGAAGAGAAGAGACACCTATGGCTTATCTTGCTATAGCTACAAGATTCCCAGTTTCCGTGAATGAATCAATAGAAACTACAGCTTCACTCTCCTCTTTTATTCACCACAGGCAAAACGGGAAGATGGGTTGCTAGGCAACTCCACACTGGGGACTGCAGCTCTTTGAAATTAGCATTACTGACTCCCCTCCATCCCAGGAGTCTCTTCCATTCAAAACCTTTTATTAAGAAAGGAGATAAAAAAAAAAAAAAAAGCTACCAGGACATGCATTTTTAAAATAAGAAACTGTAAAAGCTGACAGAAAGCTGAAATTAACACTCTCAATTAGTTGCAGTAAAGAGAAATAAAAAGAAGCTATCACTTCTGCAGAGAAAGTAAACAAAGATTTAGTAAGGAGAGAAAAACTTCAATATGTCTTACATAAACCCAAAGGAAAAAGGAAAGGCCACTTATTTCTTCTGGGAATACTATATTAAAGCTATACAAGATATTTTCTCTAAAGGACTATTTATAGACACTTTTTTTTTTTAAACAAAAGACATCTCTCATTCACACTCTATTTTAAAGACTTCATCCATAAAAAAACAGTAATGGCTAGATATCCTTAACATGGCTAATAGGGAATTCAGAAATTTTTTACCTGCATAGTATAAAAATAAAGCTCTTCACTAAAAATTAGTCACAAAAAGCTTGAAGTCTCAACTTTATCAACTGATTTCTGTATCTTACCATTGTCACAACCTAATCTGTGCCCATCTTATAAAAGGGTAATGCCCATCTCATGATAAAAACAAAATAAAGTAGATCTAGATTAGTCTTGCCTTTTTTGAAAGCATCCTGAATGTCTTGACGTAACCCTGTATCTTTTTAGTCTGAACTTCAGCTAAACGTTATTGAGGAAGGAAAACCACACTGATCCTGTATGAATAGGGCTGTGTACAAAGAAATGCTCTTTTACTGGAAACAGCCTTGAGAAAGCCTATGTATTTTTTTAACAGTGGGAATAAAACCAAAGCAGCATAGTTTAAGAATTCAGTCTGCTGATTGCCACAGTCCCAGATCCCCTACAGTTTCCGCCAGCTTCACTGTTTTCCAGATCCTTCCACGTTCCTCATTCCACTCCCATATGGTTTTTTACCAGTTTCCTAAATCTTCCTCGTAGCTCCACCATGCTGCACAACTTGCAGGCAAAACCTTCCTGGGCTGCATCAGAAGCAGCATGGCCAGCAGGTGATTCCAGCCCTCTACTCTGCGCTCATGAGACCCCGCCTGGAGTATTATGTCCAGCTCTGGAGTCCTCTGCATAGAAAGGACATGGACCTGTTGGAACGGGTCCAGCGGAGGGCCACAAAGATGATCAGAGGGTTAGAGCACCTCTCCTATGAAGACAGGCTGAGGGAGCTTGTTCAGCCCAGAGAAGAGAAGGCTTCAGGGAGACCTTACAGCAGCCTTCCAAGTATCTGAAGGGAGCCTTTAAGAGAGCTGGAGAGGGACTCTGTCAGGAAGGGTAGTGACAGGACAGCTTTAAATTGCAAGAGGGGAGATTTAGATACCAGAAAGAAATTCTTTCTTGTGAGGGTGCTGAAGCACTGGAAGAGGTTGCCCAGGGGAGCTGTGGATGCCCCATCGCTGGAAGTGCTTAAGGCCAGGCTGGACAGGGCTTTGAGCAACCTGGTCTAGTGGGAGGTGTCCCTGGCCATGGCAGGGAGGGTGGAACTCAATGATCTTCAAGATCCCTTCCAACTGTAACCATTCTATGATTCTATGAAAAACCAGGGAGCCCGTACTGTCTGGTACAGTTATATACATACACTGATTGACAGTGCTCAAATAGACAGGATAAGGCTACAGTATAAGTTTCAAGGTTCTACAGGGAAGGAGAGGTCATTTATTTGGATCTTTTCTCAATTTTAATATTCACACTAATCTTGTAGAAAAGTTACAGGCCTGAGACAGCTCTACTCAGTTTAGCAGACCAACAGTTCAAAGATTACCAGAATGCAGAGCCTGGAAGCCATCAGTAGGTAGCATCAATGCCTAAGTGATGTACACCAATCTATTTAGGAAACAAGGCTATAAAGTTATTACCCAAGATACAGCACCTAGCTATTGATGAATAAGATTAGATAGGATTGTAAAGTCTCTCTTTTGTAGCCTTCTTATTCAATTGTCATAAAAAAGAAACCCAAAAATCAAATCAAAGTGACTTTATCCAGTGCCAGCATGAAAAGCTAAAATTACCTGAGGAGGAAATCGAAATTGGCTGTTTTAAGAAACTTAGTCACTAGTATTAAGAATTCCCTTTAATGCCAAAACATTACTTTTCTAGTCAAACACATACCATATCAAGTGCTGTTTGAAAACCAAATCCAGCAGTGTAACAGGGGTTTCTGTAAGGCTTTTTTCAAAAATTCTGCATCACTGAAAAAAACCCCTCATCCTTCTTTCTCTCACTCATTTATGACATGGCATTGATCCCTTAAAAATCCAAAGGTATATTCTGTATGAGACAAGACCGTAAACCCATGCAATCAAAACCATTTCTCCAGAAAAGTGTTTTATATGGATTAAACAAAATGAGTGCTAACTGCTGCATATAAGACTGTACTGTCTACACATTCAAGTGTTTAGTCTTTGAACATTGTAATTTCAGAAGTGAAACATTTCTCTTCGTGGAAATCTGACAGGTGGGTAATAGACAGCATGAGCAGAAAACAAGTTCTGTGAGACTTGCATGGTCTATAAAAGTCTTCACTGAGTATTTATGTAAGATCTTAATTTTCATTGTAAGTTTCATTAAGAATGTATACATATATCATTTTTCAAGATTAAAAAAATAAAATGTTCTTCTAAAATATGGAAAAAGCCATACTTTAGAAATATACACATAATAATGATTACACTGTAATTATGAATAAACGGTTTAGATGAACCAAAATCCACGGCCTTAACAATAGACCTGCATTAGATAACACCCAAATCAACAGCCTATCCTACATCAAATGGACAAAACAAAACACCGAGCTAATGCTTTACAACATTTTTTTTGTAATGCTGGTAACTCTTTACATAGCATGCATGTAAGCAGTATTCTCTTCTCAGTAAGAGTAAATACAATTTCTTTCAGGGCTGCAGATTTTTCTTGAAAATAATCCAGATCTCTACTAAGTTAATCATATTCACAATAGTTTTGTGCTGATATGGTCTCTTTCACTGCAGTATTTCATCCATGGTTTCTGAAATCAGATTAAACAAGTCTATGAGCCATAAAAAAAAAGTAATTCATGCTCTGAGTGATGCACGGGCCTTGTCAAGTATTTCCTTTCTGATCTTCGGGTATTTTGGATGTGCTTCAAGGACCTGTCAAAAGACAAAATAACCCAAAAGTTGTGTGTCTAAAAGGAAAAAATACTGTGTTTGGTTTTTGCCCTCAACCCGAAGCTTACACATTCTGAAACTAAAATACCAGCATGACAACTTTATTTTAAGAATGCATAAAAATTTAACTGTGGCCAGAAATGACCACGTATAAAGAGGTCAAGAACAGCTTTATCAAAGACATCTTGCATCGCTTTCACACTGCCCTGTCACCTTGGTGCAAAAGACACTGGGGTCAAAAGGCTAAAGCCTATGGACAGCTTGAAATGCATACGTTCATAAGTGACCTATGGAGACATTTCTCATGTTTGAAGTATACTTTCTCTGCAATGATAAACTGCTCTTGGGTTTTCACTCCCTCAGGTTTGGTCTTACTATACTCACTTCAACTTCTTGCCCTTTGGTACCCTCTTCTCCCTTAACCTTCCATTCAATTTTTCCTTTCTAGTTATCTTTATTTCCCCCTCAAAAGAGCAAATATATTTCATTAATAATAATTATTAATTCATGATGCTCATACTGCTTCTGTAGTAGTAGCCCTACTTCTTATTCTGCATCCGCTCTCTTTCCATTTGGACCATACAAAGATAATGCAATCCCAAGCACAGATACAGGCTAGGCAAAGAAGGAATTGAGAGCAGCCCCCAACTGAAGGACCTGAGGGTGTCAGTGGACACAAAGCTCAACGTCAACCAGCAATGTACACTCGCCACACAGAAAGCCAACCGTATCCTGGGCTGCATCAAAAGTAGCATGGCCATCGGGATGAGGGAGTTGTGTCCCTCTACTCTGCTCATCTGGAATATCGCATACAGCTCTGAATCCCCAACATAAGAATGACACGGCCTACTGGAGTGAGTCCAGAAGAGGTAATGAAGATGATCAGAGGGCTGGAGCACCTCTTCTATGACCTCAGGCTAAGACAGTTGGGGTTGTTCAGCCTGGAGAAGAGAAGGCTTAGGGGAGACCTTGTAATGGCTTGCCAGTACCTAAAAAGGACTTACAGAAAGATGGGGAGGGACTTTTATCAAGAGGTGTAGCGATAGGATGAGGGGTAAGGGTTTTAAACTAAAAGAGGATAGATTTTAAGATTAGATACTAAGAAGAAATTGTTTACTGTGAGGGTGGCAAGACACTGGAGCCAGCCCAGAGAAGCTATGGATGCCCCATCCCTGAAAGTGTTCAAGGCCAAGCTGGATGGGGCTTTGAGCAACCTGCTCTAGTGGAAAGTGTCCCTGCCCATAGCAGGGGGGTTGGAACTAGATGATCTTTAGGGTCTCTTCCATGATTCTATGAATACTGGAAGTTACTTTCTAACAGTGTATTCTGATATTGACATTTGAATGAACTTCCTCAGCTATACTTCTGTATGGATTTACCAAGCTGCAACCACAAGTCCAAAAGAAGCTGCTACCACTTGAATATGCTTTCACATATGATAGCCAGCCACTTTATCTCTTATTTTCCTGCTGGCCAGGAAGGAGCTCAGATTAAAGCAGATTGTAGAGGATAATTAATTTAGTCAAACTTATTACATAGAAAATCTTTCTTACATTAAGCTACGTATTTTAGAAGTTTAAACTTAACAAAATAAAAGATTATTTTGCAAAAAGCCATTGCTACAGTAGACAGTATTAAGTATATATACGAATTCTACCTTATGACAAACATCGATTGCATCAACATATCTCTTTCCTTTCAGGTAATTGAAAGCGAGCTTGTATCCTGTAAGTAGAAGGGGAAAAAAGGCAATAATATTTACTTCTGTACTGAATAATGAAAAGATCACAATCAAATTAATTTTGGTCACCATATTTTTCTAAAGTCATTAAGTTTGTTTTTTAGTATTCTCTCATCCTGTAGAGATCAAAATCTCTACTCAAAGCCATTTCAAGTAGTAAGTAAAGGTCCTTTACACACTCATAGCTATGTCTGAATCAAACGGAGACATCAGTCTGGAGAGCATGTGTTACCACAGAGAATACAGAATGGTTGTCCTCTTTCAATTACTAAGGTACCCCACAGAGTTTCCCACTGTGACGTACAATACGCTGCCCCTTTGTAAAGGCAATTCCATTATCAAAGGATGAAAGAAGAAAAAAAAAATAATCAGGAGAGCAATAACAAACTAGGGAATTAAAATGCTATTCTGTTCCACTGCCAGCAGACCACTGATTAAGAAAAGTCACATGGACTAGCTAAATTGCATAGCAACATGTCAGGCTGATGCTTTCAACATAAAAGGTATAGGTCAAAAAATTGTATCAGCCTGGGCAAAATCAGGACTGGGCAGGGGGGGTGGGCATGGGGAGATGATAAGCATGTGATGTTCAAAATTTACAATTTTAAATCTTTTATTTGATGAACTCACTAGCAAATGAGTATGGGGAATCTGATACCAATTTATACAGTTTTACTTGCCAGAGGCAGTTTGTGCTGCTTTAACCATTTTAGTTCTAATCCTTGACAATAATCACAATGCCGTATGCAAAACCAGAGAAACAATGTGCACATAGTGCTTTCAATGTCATACACTCATTTTCTGCATACAAGATGGTCTCATGGTTTAATTTCACTGTAAATTCAACAAATTATAAATAATTTTGTAATTTGTTCAATTTCTACCCTCTAGAGGGCTTCAAAATAGCTAAAGAAGTGTCTTGATTTATGCTCACTACAAACATAACAAATCACACCTTTCTACTACTAAAACTTCTAATACGTTTTATTTGATCAACAACTGTGATCTCTTAGCCAAGACATTCACAGGTCAGACTACAGGAGCAGGAACAACTAGTATAATTACTGCATACTCAGATATCTAGATATTTAACCACATAATTTGAGTCTGATTTCTATAATCTCTTTGATTTGTATTTTTATTTCTGTTTTGACATCCAAATCTTCCTTCTGCTTTGACCCCCCTAATTTTTTGACTCACAGTACATAGGGTAACACGTTTGGCAATCTGTCTGTGAATGTGAGTTTTTATATCTTTGTGTTATAAAAGCAGGAGCTAAACCATAAAACATTTAGTTCCATTAATGAAACACCACGTTAATCCACAGATCATTTTATCTGAAGTCATGAGCTAAACTGTTGCAGAATCCAGGCATTAACAGAATGTATGGCAGCTCATACACATAAGTTACAATCTTGTTAAAAAACCCACTAGTTTTCCAGTTGGTGCCAAAGGGTCTTACCCCAACACTAAAAAACACATGGCACAGACATTACCACAGATTAAAGACCACAAGTAGTATGTATTTTGGAGAGCATAACCCAAGCATAGCCCAAAATCTGAAATAGAATTTGTGTAAACCACCAGCCTCAGGACCTATACAGACAGTAGGTGTTGAGTAAGAAAGAGCATTTTATCTTATATATTTGTTCCACAAAGGGTTTCCTACATTAGTCTAAAAAAGTGACAGTTAGGTGTAGACTCCAATAAATCATCCAAATGGGAACTTTAATAGCATACTACATTTTCAGTCATCCTTCTTAAACCAGATCTATTTTAATAGATTTAAATAATGAATTTTAAAAATCCTTATGTATATAAAACCTGATCCATATAAATAATTGTTCTGATTCTCAAAATGAAATAATTAAATCAATGATCGGCCAGCACCATATATATATTGGGTATTATAAAAGGTTCCCTACTATAGACAGTACATACTGCATTATTACATATAAATTATTAAAAATTAGTGCTGTACTTACAGAGCAAGTTGGTCACAAAGAGCAAACTAAACCTGTTTCAGATGAAATCTGGTACTAAAACACTAAGTAGAAACTTCTAAAGTATCATAAAGCTGCTCCCTATTGAGATGGGGGCTTTCCACATAACCACGGGTGTTTAGAGGTGTACCTAGCAGTTATGTGAGGAAAACCATTGGTACTGTATCTCTATGTAGAATTAGAAGCAGTCTTTCTAGTACAGGGTAGCTGCTTCATTCCCACTGTAGTGGCTGAAATGGTGTATATGTTATGTATACATACCTATTGTTGGATTAGCTTGGTTTCCATATTTCCAGGCCATCTCATAATTTAATGCTGCATCCTTATAAGCTTGCTCCTTTTCCATTATGTATCCCATGTATTCATAAGCCTTGCAGCACGACTGCAAAATACACATATTCATTTTATTTAGGTAAGCTTAGATGTAATAATACTGACAGCTTAATTGCTTAAATACTACAGAATCTGTACTACTGGAAAGCATGAGTGAAAATTGTACTAACTATGATAAGATGTCTTGATTTAAAACATCTGTAATAGAAATAAGTCATTTGGAGTTACGCACAGGAATTTCTGATGTTATTCCTTCAAACTTGTTTAGAGCCTTCAGGAACCCTGCAGATTTCCCTCTCAGTTAACAATAACCTTACAGCAGCTGCATTTCAAGTCCAGCCAGAAAGTGTTGTATCTCCCACAGATATTGTTTGTTCCACTCTCCTAATAAGCTATTTTCATAGCCATATTTTTTAAAATTCTTTTTACATAATCATTTTCCATGTAAAGCTGAAGACAGACAAATATCCTGAGGAGAACACCACCCATTAAACATTTCATTTTGTATAACTCCAATGGCAAGCTACAAGCATCTGAAAATCAGGTTCCAAAAACTATTATGGAGTATTACAGAGTTTATGAAAATACCAGTCTTGCTTATGTTA